>JAPDSC010127646.1:9631-40322 GCA_026290005.1 Latrodectus geometricus
AAAAAAAAAAAAAAAAAAAAAAAAAAAAAAAAAAAAAAAAAAAAGTGTTAAAAAATTCAAAATATTCTAAATATAAAGTATATTACCAAGTAATGTATTTTTATAAAAAAATTAACAAGAAATTCATATATTTTCGTTATTAATTCAATGTTTAAATTATGAATAAACTACGGACAAATTACACGTGATAACGTGTATCGCGTGCATATCAAAGTCTTACGATTAATAAATTAATAATTACCTGATACTTTTAATCCATAACTTTCGTGATTTTTCATCCTTCGGAAATATTACAAATTTACACCTATCTCTTTCCCTATTATGCTTACAGCGGGGAACAAAACACATAAACATTTTACAACATTCGGTAACGTTTGTTTCAGAAATGTAAACCAAACACATACACACATAGCAACCAGGTTGTTTATAAGGCCTTAACAACAGTAATGCTTATGTATAACTATCGTTTTGGTGGGTTTTTCTTAATTTTATGACGAAATCCCTAAAATTTTTTTTAAAAAAAGTTATTTTAAGAATTCAAATATTTCTCACTAAGTAGTTTTTTTAGTTGCTTTTTTCATTTCCACAAGAAAATATAAAATACATGGAACAACTAAATTGGCTATGGGAAATCCCATGTTATGGCAACCTTAAAAACCATTGTTTAGAAACACTTAGTGCTGTGTGACGTCACAACTAATGTCGTCTATTACTTTGGAACAAGCCAGCAATCATTGTAACTTGTTCCAAAGTAATCATCAAGTACTTGCTTGTTACTTTGAAATAAGCACGTACTTGTTTTGCACGTACTCAGTAGTACTTGAAACATTTCTGGACTGGGACTAACCAAGACCACCTAGATTTCTAGAAAGCCTTGGACTAACTTTGCTAGAGAAAGTAACGAGTATTTTGGGCTAAAAGTAATGGTTACTGATTGTTACGTTAAAATACGGAATATAAAAAACTGAATACAAGTATTTATTCCCAGCCGTCCAACCTGTCTAGTGGTTAGTATAACTGACTACGGATGGGGAGGACCTGGGTTCGAGTCCCGGTTTGGGCATGGATGTACTTTCTCTTTCTCTCTGTATTTCTTGTCCTTTCCCCATATGATGGATGAATGTGACCCGCCCTATAAACGGGCTTGTGGTGGTGTGGCATGGGTGATGCTACTCGTAACTCCGTGACTTGGTTCACAGGTGCCCACCGGGTAACGATAAAATGAGTAGCTGTTTCCAGCCTTGTTGCGGCAAATAGGCAAATGTACTTACTTGCTCAAGGGTGCCCGCCATTAGAAATAAAAAAAAAGTATTTATTCCCATCCCTATTCTTTCATTAATGATCTGAAGTGAAATAAAGAGACCGCGCTACTCATTGCTTTCTTTTGATTAGACACCACGTTTTACGATGTGCCGCGTTGCAACCGCGTGTTTGCAAAGTTAATACTTTTGTCGACGAAAGTTTCTAATGATGTGATACTATTGTTTTTAGGGGACAATTTACATTAAATATTGTTAATTTTCTAAAGATTAATCTCTATTTATGTGAAGATGTTACAATCAAATTTTCCCGTATTGCCGTAAGTATTTTATGAATAAAAATTGAGTAAAGAAAATTTGGTCATAGGTTATAAAAAAACAATTGCTTAGTGAAATAGCAGATTTTGTGTTTTAATTAGCTGGAAATACAACCCGGAAGACTATTTAACCCTTAATTTAATTTAAATATTAATTTACTTACTAATATATCATCAAATTATAAAAGCCGGATACTTATTTATTGCAATTTTCTGCGAATTATGACAAATATAATGATGGAAGTTATTTTGAATATAAGGCTTCTTATAATTTTAAATTGCATTTTTTTTAAAAAAACAACTTTTTTTTTTCTTTTATTGGTTATGTGGTATTCTGTTGAAATGTGGTGTGACTGATTTTATTTTAACTGAACTCTGTTTTGTGATTCTTTTCATCAACAATGCCCAAATAATTGGAGACATTGTTTTTAAAATCAGAATAATTTGTCTTTTAAAATGTGAATTAGAAAAAATTAATCCTGTATAGTTATATCATTTTCTACTGATTCCATATAATAAAATGTTCATTGATTTTTGAACTAACCAAAAACTTCCTTTAACATTTTTTAAATGTGTTTTTTGAGAATGAGAAAATGGAACTAAATTAAATAATTTAAAAAAAATGTGAATTATTTTGCGTATGCGATTGTTATTAAAGCTAAAATTTGAGAAACTGTGCTTAAAGAGATAAGATTTTCCAACTAATTTCATGATTTTATCAAGAATAATTGACCTATTTTCTCTTAAGATAACATTAAATTTCTATAATTACTTTGATTTGTTTTGTGTTTACATTCATATTTACTTTGGTCATTTTAATTTTAACTCTCTCCTGATTTTAAATTAGTTTGAGTCTAAAATGATTATTGAGTAAATATATTTATGAAGATTGAAATAAAAAGTTTAAAGTAAATCTTGAATTAATCATTTTGGAAGTGGGACATGCCTGTTGGATATGCAATTTCTCTGCATCCTTTCTACTTACCTTCTTGATGTTTTATTTTGTTAGAAATGTTTCTGGATGAGAATTGTTAATGCATTCTATAACCATATAACCAAGTGGTGCACTGTTATGTATGATATGCACAAGGGATGCAGTGAAAGTGAAAGGATCAATCCTAAAGTATGGATGGAAAATTTAAAATCATTAAGCTTAGTTTATTAAAAATTCAATGTTTTCAGTCTTATTGTCATAAATTTTGGCACCGTGAGGTGTCAAGTATTCTAGTATATAAAAATTTACTTTTAATAGCTTACCTTATTTTATTTCAAGTTATTTATAAAAGTTTTTTGTGGAGGTGCTATATAGATTATTTCAAAGTTTCTAATGACAAAGTATAACTTTAAAAATGATAAATGCTAGAGAAAATAATAAAAGCTAATAATAAAGATTTATAAAATCTCAAATCATGAAATGCAACCGTAATGTGTTTTGTGTCAATAAGAATTGCAAAAATATTTTATTGTCTTTAACAAAGGAATCCTCTTTTTCATCTATTGATTGATTTATTAATCAAGTGATTATATTTGTTGGATAAATGTTTCATCATATAACAATTTTCAATGCTTACAGTAGATACTCAAGACTATATCACTCATGATTTTATGTATTGGTTGGTCTCATAGATGCAATATTAGTTCTAACTCCCATTTATGAATGACATTTTTAAAAAGTATATCATGAATTTCCTTTTATTCATTTTTATTATCTAATGTTTTGTTAATTTTTTTTTTTAAATTTTATGGTTGAGAAACTTCAATAGTTATCTTACCAATATTAAGTAATTAATAGGTATAATTAATAAAGAGTTTTGATTTTTAAATTGAAATTGTTTAAAATCAAAATTAGAAAAAAAAATACTTTTTATAAATTCTAGTAGTGTATTAGACTGGGCTGTTAATTTGAACTTTTTTAAGCAAATTTCTTGTCTAATCTATCTTCAAACTTTGTATGCATTTGAGTCTATAGCTTCAAGGGAAAATATTGAAGCAAGGGAAACAAAAAATTATTTGACTTGCATGAAGATAAGTTATTTTATTATAGCTTTCAACAAAAAAACCCACTGTGCTCCCTGTAATTTGAATTCAGTATTTTTTTTAATCTGGGTTCAGATATAATTTGTCAGTTATTAAATGATTAAATACATAATAAGTAACAACATGAAAGAACTTTCAGATATTAAACACGAAGAAAACAACTTAATCTAGGACTATCAGTAAAACAAGTAAATGAGTATCCACTGAGATTAATTTATGAGAAAACAATAGTGAAATACTTTTCTAAATCCTAAAGAATGTCTCTTTTTTTTACAAATTAAAAATGTAATTGTGAAATAGAAATGAATTAAGTAAATTTTTTAACACATTTTTCCTCATTAAATTGAATGTTGGACATATCTTTTTTGCAGATATTGTTTTATGTAATGTGTATTAAATATTTTCTAATAGTATTTTATTTGTAAAGAAAGCATTGTAGGAGTTTTAATTACCAAATGTAATTCTGCTCAGGTTTTTCACCTGAGCATATTTTAACTGAATTAGTACAACTCCTGGAAATTTTACTTAAATCTTGAATTTTTTTTTTTTGTTTTCATATTTTAAAGTTTTAGATGAAATTGGCCAAAGATAAAATTTTATATAAGCTTTTAATGCTACCACTATACAGCTGCACAATCAGTAATTGTTATTGTATGCATAGACTAAAATAAAGATCCAGTTCAGTCAATAGCTTCACAATGATCTAATTGAATCAGGACCAGCAGTGGTATTTAGGATTATGTGTGTGAAGTGATCACCACACAATAAGATCATGTGGTGCAATTAGGTGGGTGGTTTTAATTCTTTTAATAATTTCAGTGAATCAGGATGAGTTTTCTTTATCAATGAAATAAAGGCTTAAATTATTTAATATGCCTGGGAAAAATTGTCTTTTCAATGACCAGTGGACACGGGGGGGGGGGAGCTATATGAAGATTGGCTTTTGCCTGAGTGCAGCAAACTAGACACATGCCCATTGTCTGTCTAATTTGCAAGAAAGAATTTTATATTTCAAACAATGGAAAATTAGTTATCAAATCTTGTATAAAAAAAGAAACATATTTTTATTCAAACAGTCTGTCTATTTATCAATCTAAAAAAAATCTATTCATTTAAAAGATTTTTTCACTACTACTATTGTTAAAGAAAATGAACTCGGGACGATTCTTATACTGGTGTAGGGCCTTTTTCGGCGCCATTTTTTTTGGCGATGAAATTGGCTGAGTAGAGCTCGTTTTTTTGGGATAGGGGGAGGGGAAAAGAAATGTTACAAACCTAAGAGAAGGGTTATTTTGAAAAGGGGGGGGAATTACAAAATAGCAAACAATTAGAATAAAACTCATTAAATAATGTAAGATGTTCAAAATAATAAAAATAGATATAATTTGCATTCACAATTATTTTACAATAACCAGCACACAAGTTAAATAAGCATAGTTTTAAAAAACATGAATTTAATAAATAGCTTATATTTTTCATTGTTAATAATTTATTTTCATGATATAATTATAACATTGAATTATTTGTATAAAGTTTTTGAAATATTACAGTTATATTTGGTTAAAATTCTGATACATCTGGATATAGCATTCTTTTTAAATATAAAAATCATTAGATATTAAAAAGATTAACTACATTAAATAACGAAAATACATTTTAATACTGAATAATTGTAAAATACTAAGCAGATAGGAGAAAATACATTTTCACGAAAAATTATTATAATGAATTTTGGCTCTTTTAACAAAGACTACTTTAAAATAGTTTTTTCCATTAATACAACACGTTATTAATGTACTCCATTTTTAGCAAATTTTACTGTTGAATAAAATAAGTTATTTTAAATAATTTAAGATTTCTTGTTAAAACAGAAAAATTAGAATAATAATCACTTAATAAATAATAACACATTAATAAGTAATTCCAGACACTCAATATTTTATATTCAAGCAAAATTAATGACAAATATTTAATTAAGCAATTAAACACATAATTAACGTAATCAATTTAAAAAATATTAAAATTTTTAAATTACTTATGAAAACAATTAATTTGGAATCAAAGCATGCTGTCAATACATAAGCAAATCAAAAACAAATTAATTAATAATACTTTGAGTAATAACTTTAAGTAATACTTTTAATTAATAAGTATCGTTGAAATAATTCTAAATATTTTAAAATCAAACTGAAATTATGACAAAATTATAATTATTTAATTAAACACACTTAATTCAAACCCTTAGCCATTTTTTTATACTTCGTATTATTATTATATTTTATAAATGATATAATAATTATTAATTTAAATATGAGCGGAATTCATTATTAATAAAAAGTAGTAATCAATATATTAAATAAGTTAAAAGCAAAATTAAGTCTAAATTCTAAAAGAAATTAAGGCAAAATTCTGGAAGGAAATTTCACACGTGTGATTGAAATTTATATTTTCTCAATTTGTGTTATTTAAACAAAGAATTATCTCTATAATGTTAATAAATAAAAAAACTCACCTTCACTGAGAATAATCCTTTTTATTATAAAAATAAAAACATTAAGAAATAAATTAAAGAAAGTCTTAGGACAACGTGCTCCATAGATACTGTCCCGCCAAATGAAATGACGTCAGTCTATGCGTTTTGAGTTGTAATGGTCACGGTTAAAGTTAAGCTCAAAATATCGGTAATTTTTTTAATGATCAGATACACAAAGGAAGTTAATAATACTTTTTTTTATCAGAAAATAAAAGATATGTGCTCATATCGAATGCAAAATTTGTTTTTGTAAAATAAACTTAAAAATATAGCATTTAATGACAATCCAGTCATTTTTTTTCAAAATTTCACTGTATTGATATCGACACCCCTAATTTAATAAAATTAAATTAATAAAATCAAGTGAAAGCTTTTTAATTGGAGATAATTAACACTTTATTCATCTGTTCAACAGTTCATGGGTTTGATTCTTGTCTAAGATATGTATATCAAAAGTAGTTTGAAGCTTTTGCTAAAACTGTATACCAGGTTAATCAGCCTATGTGTGAAATATTACTATAAAGCAAAAAACAATCCAATGATTATTTATTCCATTATTTTTCAATGCAGACAAAATTTTCCACACTCTTTGCAATTTAGAATTCTATATCAGTTTTGCAGATAGTATGTAACGTTAACAAAAACTGTGTTGAATTGGATATTCCTTTGAAAACAAAAATAACACAAATCAACACTGCATTTAGATTTTATTTATGTTAATCAGACATCTAAAAGTTTCCTGGCACATGATTGATGGAATTCACTTTTACATGTAAAGGATGCAAGTTAGTTAATAAGAAATAAAGATAAAATTTAAACACTTAAATAAGATTTAAATTAAAAGCTTGTGAAAATATTTACATAAATGAAACTTTAAATGAGATTTAAATTAGAAGTACAGAAATAATTAAAAATATTATGTGAATAAAAAAAAGTAAATATTACAATAAGTTTTTAAATAATTAATAAGAATTTGATAAATTTTAATTAAATAAATAATAATTGTAAAAATTAAATTAAAAGTACACAGCTATCATATAACATAAAACATATTATATGCATATAAAGAATAAAAAATTTTTTATAAATACAAAAAAGTGTTTAACCAATTTCATATGAATTATTTAAACAATTATTTTATAAAAATATTATTTATTTATTATATAATATTTCTGTATTTTTTATTTAATTCTTTAAATTATTATTTTTTAGCTGAAATTTATCAATTAATTTTTTAATAAAAAATAAATATAATTCTTTATTGATTATTTAAATGATTTCATATTAATTATTTAAACAATTATTTTATTGAAATATTATTTATTTTTATATAATTCTGTATTTTTTATTTAATTCTTTAAATTATTATTTTTAATACAAATTTATTAATTAAGCACTTTTTGTATTGATAAAATTTTTTTATTCACTTTATCCATGTAACATATTTAATATCATGTTACATGCATAAAATGTAACATATTTAATATTACATAACATTTCTGTATTTCTTGTTTCATTAGTATTTGTTTATTTAAAGTTCATATTTTAATTTTATAATAGTTATTTAAACGCTTATTTTTTAAATTTTTTTTATTATTTAATCTTTTTATATGCATTTAAAAATTAAAAACTTAAAAAATTATTTAAACAAAAAAAAACTAAAAAATTATTTAAACGCTCATTGTATTTGTGTAATATAATTTATTTTTTATTCATATGATATAATTAATATTATACAATATTTCAAATAGTATTTATATGTTATTTTCTCATGCAAACAAATTATTTAATATATTTATTTCTAAACTTATAATTTAAATAATTACTTTATAAATTTTTTTATTTAATTAAAATTTATTGATTTTTTATATAATTATTTCTGTTAATTTATTTTTTTATTAAAATCATTTAAAATTCATTTATATGAAATTAATGAATTTTAATTAAAAAATTTATTATTTATTTAATTCAAATTCATTTATTATTTATTTATACTCTTATAATATATATTTAGTGTTATACAATATTTCATATTATATTTGTATAATTATTTTTTTATTGACATTATATATTTAATATTATATAATACTTCAGTATTTTTAATTTAATTCTTTAAATTATTATTTATTTAATTAAAAATTAATTATTTAAACACTTATAGTATTCATATAATATTTTTTAATCATATAATATTCAATATTAGGTAATTATTTTTGTACATGAAATCACTAACTTTTTATTAGATTCTTTATGTTAACATAACTAATATGTCCCTGATTATTTTATTTAGTAGAATAATTTGTACAGGAGAATAACTTCAAAAGCAGTGTAAAATTATTCTATTATCATCTTAGCGTGCTTGTTCTTTTTTTTTTAATTGATTAGAGACTTGTTTTTTGTCATTTATAAAAATTATTCCAATTATATTTTTTATGAAAGTGATTTGTTATAATAAAAAAATAAGCAATGAGAGTTTAATACTTTATGGTCGAAGCAGTGAAAATAATTTTTACTTTTTTGTGCATATTTATTCCTCATTTACTTAGATTCTTTAAACATTACTCTTGAATATAGAAATATTCAAATTAAATTTGTATTTGTAATAATTATAGTTTTCATTTAGGAGATAATGAATTGAAAGATATTTTAATAATATTTAAAAATGAAAATGATTGTTACGATTGATAAAGCATATGAAAAACAGTGCGGCAGACTTCAAAAGATTATTTCACTTACAATTTTTAGAACCATCAATCTCAAGATTTAAAATACAAGGAATCAATATTATTTTGTTTGTTCAAAGATATGAAATTTTAAAAAGTTAAAGAAGTGAATATTTATTATTATTATGTGAGTTATTAAGTGAATATTTAATAAGTAAATATTTAAGAAATTTACAAATAAATTGAAAATTATCGTGTGGCTATGACGTTTTAATGATTTAAAATTCATGGAATTTATATCAGAAAATGCACGCCAAAACTTCAAGTGGCGATCACCATAGCAAACGGCAAAAGTGTAAAAAGGTATAATGTGTTTACCCGGATAGACTATCATGTAAGTATGACGTTTAAAGTACCATCCCACTCGTGACATCACTAGCAACCATGTCTGAATGATTATCACTCTTGGCAATATTTCCGCGCGTACACCCGTATCAGAATATCCCCGTGAACTCAAAGCCTGTTCTGAAAATTAAGATTATTTTTTCAAAATTAATTATACGGGTCATTCTATGGTTTTTAAAAAGTCGATTCAAACAGGCTGTCTATTTATCAATATAAAAAAATCTATTCATTTAAAAGATTTTTTCACTACTACTATTGTTAAAGAATGTGAACTCAAAGCCTGTTCTGAAAATTAAGATTATTTTTTCAAAATTAATTATACGGGTCATTCTATGGTTTTTTAAAAAGTCGATTCAGCTACAGTTGAAACAATATAAATTCTTTTTTCAAGTTGTTTTCAGATAGTGCTGTTACAAAGCAATTCATCTGTGGTAAAAGTGTTTATTTAACAGTTTTTAGAATTACGCCTAATTTTTCCAATTTATTGAAGACTAAGACTAACTAAGAATACTAGTAATTATGTACTTTTCTTTGAAAGTTCTGCAGCCAAAAAAATTGAACAGTCAGGTAAAACTTTCAGATAATGATATTGTTATTAAAACATTATTACTTATCATATTTTTTAGTTTTCTCAGCTGGAGATATTTTGTTTAAAAAGTAAACAAGAAGTGCTTAGAATTATAAGTGGATTTCTTCAATTGTCAATGAATGGCCTGAATGTGAATTGGCTCATTTTCTCTAAAATAGCAGACTTTTAAAAAGTGCATGGTGTAAAAATTTTTTAATTCTATACATTTTTTAATCTAATGAAGATGATTACAAACTTTAAAATTACCCACATTCTTTTATACAATGTAATTCAGTAAAAATTTCATATTTTTAAATACTGATATTAGTTATTTAACCTTTTCGCCCTGGTGGTATAACTGTTGTACCATCAATGTGAATGTCTCTGAAAATGGCTATGGTACAACAGTTGTACCATAGATTTTTCTCCCTTTCAAGCACACAACATTCTCAGACTCAAATTTCTGGGGGCAGTTGAGAGAGATTTAATTGTTGTTCTTTTGTGCCTGAAGGTCATAAAAACTGATGACTTCTCTAAGTGGAAAAAAACTGAATTATTGGCTCTTTTTTTAAAAGGAAAGAATATTCATTCTCATTTTAGCTAATTTTTTCATTGAAACCATTTGCTTGAAAAAATATTTTTGATGGCTTCACGTTGTAAGGGTTTGACTGATGAAGAAATTAAAAATTTACTGGATGAATTAGAAGAAAATGGAATGAATTAGAAAAAGAATGTGGATAGTGATGCTGATTGTTGTGATGAATCTGAATTCAAGGATAGTAGTTTTCTTCTTGATAATAATGATGCAGATTCCTCCAAATCATTTCAATTTAATTGTTGTAGTGCTAAAATAGAAGACAATCCTATCATTTTTTAAATTTACAGGAGATTTTAATATTTCTGAAGAAATAAAGGATTTAATTAAACATGAATTTTTTTTATTTGTTTTTTTTTTGTTTGTTTTTTTTTTTCAGAAGAAATTTTGAACTTTATTGCTGATGAAACATATAGGTATGCCTCACAAATATTAGAAATACATCAGGGAAGTAACAAAAGAAGACATGAGTCAAAATGGATGGAATCAAATATTGATGGAGCTGAGGTAAAGAAATTCCTATGACTTATTCTTTTGATGGGTCATATAGACAAAGATAATATCAAAGATTATTGGTCAACAGACTACTTAATTGAAACTCCTGTTTTTAGGAAAATTATGTCCCATGATATTCTTCAAGGTGTTAAGACTTTTACATTTATAGATAATAACAACAAGCCAAAACTTGATGAAGAATATGACAGATTATGGGAATAATGTCATATTTTTGATTTTTTAAATAAATCTTTTAAAAAGCTTTATCATCCTTCTGAAGAACTAGCTTTGATGAAGTCATTGTAAAATTCAAAGGATGAGTGATTTTTAAACAATATATTCTTAAAAAAAGAAAACAATGGGGAATTTAAATATATGTGAGCTGATAAATACTGTTATACTTATGACATGGAAGTGTATCTAGGTGAAGATGAAAACAAAATAAATCTTATAATTTCTGCCTCCCATAATGTTTCAAAATTAACAAATTCTGTAAAGAATAAAGGCTGTAAATTATATAAAGATAATTTTTTTTCTTTACCAGAACTTTTCTGCAATCTTTTAGAAAAGAAAATTAATTCATGTGGCACAGTTAGAAGTAACAGAAAACATTTCCCTAAAAAGCTTTCCAAAATCAAATTGAAACAAGGTAATGTTAGTCAACATTTTTGTAATATGGTGACAGTGTTGTGTTGGAAAGACAAATGTGAAGTTTACATCGTAAGCAACATGCACAATCCAAATTTTAGAAATGATAAAAAGGAGACCCCCTCCCCAAAAATTATATCGGATTATAATGAACATATGGATTACGTAGATAAAAATTATAGGATGGCCAATACTTACTTTTGGATGGAGAACATTAAAATGGATGCAGACAAAAAAATTATTTCTTCATTTATTAGATTTAAGCGTTTTAAACACATTTATTCTATATAAAGTGAGGGGAAAAACTAGTCACAAATTGTTCCGGATGAATTTGATTCGTTCCATTATATGTTTAGAAAATAATTCAACCCCTTCAAGAAAAACCGTGTCACTTCTACCATTTCCTATTTCTTACGAGTGAATTCGTCCAGAAGAAATGCATTGGCCCATTGATAAGAAAAATATGATGTGTTATTTGCTTTAATCAAGGGAAACAAAAAAGATCACAGTAATTTTCAAAACATGTTATGTAGCACTATGCATTGATCAAAATTGATTTGAAAATTATCACAAAACGTAAATTGTATATGAATTTATGACATGAAAAATTTTGTAAATATGTTTTATGTTCTTATTGCATATTTATAGTTTATATATAATGTATTATATCTCACTTCCATTTATAATTATATTTTTAATTAACAATGCTAGTAAAATACAAAAATTAAAAAAAGAACAAAAAAGGTATAGGCTCTTTTTTAGAGTCAAAATACCTACAAATTATAGGTTTTATATATACATATACTCATAAAAAGTGAGATATATATATCGTATATATATAGGAAAAATGCTTTATTTCAATATGCATTCCTATGTATGTACAGAATAATTATTTTTAATAATTATAAAAAGGATATCTGTTGAGAGATGGTGATATGAATCATACAATTTCATATTTATGAGAGATTTGAGACACAAGAAAGTATGAGTTGAAGCATTTGGCAATTTTTAACTATGAATAAATTAGAAGGCTGGCTCCTGCTTTGATTTACTCTTTCTAAATTCCATAAAAACTTGAAAAATAACATTAAATGCCATTTCATTTTTAACAATCATTACTCTATCAACATGTCTATCTTTGACTCAATCTTGGTCATCTTGGGGTACTTTCTATGCTGATATTTTATTATTCAAAGTATGAAACTTTTAATGTGATATAATAAAAGATTCTCTTAAAATTTAAAAATAAAAGTGTATTTGAAAGTCCCAATTCAAAGGCTTAGTACGAAATTAGACACTCTGCATTTACATTTGTAATATTAGTATGCAATATAAACAAATTATATTTGTAAAAAGCTTTTGATGAACTTCGTTCCAAATTATGTATTCGTTATTTTAATAAAATAAAAATTAAATATTAAGTTTAACTGGTGGAATAATTTATAATTGCAGATATTAAGATATTAATGTATTTGAGAAATTGTTTTTCTTTGAAACATTTTCATGAAGAAACAACTCTGATTGTTATGTGAGAGCTTTTTCATATTTTAACTTTGAAGATGAAGTGACCAAATTTATTTCACAAAAAACTAATTGTGATTTAGTGTTAGAAACACACACATGTTTTTTTGAGGAGTAATATACTTGATTCAATCTAACCCATTACTGAATAATGAGGATTAAATATCTTTTTCTTTTTCCTCTGTATACATGTCGGAATAGATGTTGGACAACTTTCTTGGTTTCTTCCTTATGACATTTAAAAGTGGCCTGTAGTTTATGGACATATTTCAGGCATTTTTGATTTCACAGCAAGAACGTACAAGTAGAAAGGAATAAATTTATTATTACTTAAAAGTGAAAGTATATCCACCAAAAAGTGATATGCTCTGCATATTTAAAATTATTTTATATTTGTTAATCTATTTATGATGCTGCTTTAATCTTTGCATGAAATTTAAACACAATTTTGATTTTTAAACATAATTTAATAATCTTTTTTCTACAAAGTTTAATACATTAAAAATAATACCTAGTATACCTTCTTTCTAGATAAGAATTTTACAGAAATATTTTCTGAGACTAATATGATTACATTCGAACCTACTCTTTCAGGCTACATTTTCAGGCCTTCATTCATTGAAAAATGTTCAGGATTTTACAATTTATTGTATGACAAATTCTAAAAAGAATTTATCAGTTTTACTCAAGGTTGAACCCACAACATACATTGTGTAAGAGGTTACAGAAAGGAAAACTTTAGTTTCAAGCTTTTTCCTCCAAAAAAAAAAAGATAAAATAACATTTTAATCCCATGAATATAGAAATTACTTATAACACAAAAAATATATAACAAAAAGAAATGAAAACTATTAATGTTAACATACAGATCTTTTTCAAAAACAACTTTGGTAATTCACATGCATTTGCTTATGAACTAAAATTGCTAGTTTAAAATATCTTTATTTACATTTTTAATGTCAGACATGCTGTTTTTAAGAAAGTTTTTGAAAGTATTCTATAAATTATTACTTAATTATAATTTAAGTTTTTTTCGTTTACTTAAAAAAAGTTTCATTACTTTAAAAATTTATTTTAAGTATTTTGATTGCTAAAAATCAAATCAATGAAATATATTGTGTAATTATGTATTAGTTAGTACAACTTTTCAGAGATAATAAAAATGGTCGCGAATTGTGCGATAAACCACTTATAAAATAACTGCGAATTACAGTTTAATAATTTCAGAAAATTGTTTGTAATCAATTAATTTATGCCATATCATAATTTGCAAAATGGTTACAAACATATATCATAAAAATTTCGTAGCGCTACTTAATCTGTTAAGTTAAACACAACAAATGGAAAAAGTCTATTGCTTTTCCATAAGTATAGCGCTTATGGTAAACCCATTTACATGTTCATCAAAATTACGGCAGATCCAAAACAGGTTATCTCTCAAAAGATGAAGATTTGTTATGGCAAAATCTTTTACACATAAGTGGGGTGAAAATGACTCTCCTTTTTACCAGGGGGGGAAGGAAATGTCCTCTTCTCACGCCATCCTAGGAGCTGTACTCAAAAGGGTAAATAAAATTTTAATTGTGTTTTAGCACTGTTATATGTGTACACTCATTGAAGCCTTTTGAAGTCTTCATTAAATATAATTCTAATCTAAAGAAAAATTTTCTCGCGAATTTTTACATTTGTTACTATTATGAAATGTTTCATATATATAATTAAATGCATGTTTTCTTAAAAACAATTAGTAAAATAAAAAATATTATTGAAGATGAATACTGATACCTCTTGGAAATTTTTGATTTGATTCTTGGAAAACTTCTGGAATTTGATACTTGGAAATCTGCATTAACCCTGTAATTTAAACTGCATCAGTTTTAAATTGGTTAAAGTATTTTTCAAACCTTGATTTAGTTTTTTTGGAAGTTGTGGTGGGTCCTATGGTCAGATCCCAAAATTTTTCATCTTTTCTTATGGAGAATATCAAATTCTCCTATCTCCCACAGGAGTTATTTATGTCTGAAGTAAATGCAAATTTTTTTATGATTAAAAGGAAAAAAGTTACCTTTGAAAAGGTGACCCTTTTTTCTAATACAGAAAGGAATATCAGCAGATATTGGGGAAGTTAAGAATGAACAGAAATTATGCTCACAAGACCTATTGTAGGAAGTTGTGTCAAGCACCCAAACAGCTGCTATTAGAACAATGCACATCTTGAGGTAGCTGTATCATCTCATGTAAATTTGAACTTTTCTGGTCAAGGGATTTCTCCAGTGGATCTATTGAATATCCCAATGAAAGACTTAAAAGATCCGAAGGTCTATGCTGTTAAGTGCAAAACTATCAGTCATGACAGAAAGCATATAAACACAAAGCATCTCATACTGACATTTGCAAAACCAGGCTTGCTGCAATCAATTAAAGTGATCTATATTAACATACCCGTCTGGCCATGTTCCTAATCCCTTCCCTTGTTTCCATTGTTTACGAAGGGGATTAGTAATATATCACCAGAAGTTCAACATTCTAAGACAGCTTGCAGAAACAAACTTACCTGCACCTGTTGCACAGAGGTTGGCCATGAAAATAAAAGCAGTACTGCTAAAGAAAGGTGTCAATTATAAAGGAGATTACCCTTCTTATTCTCGGACTCTTCCAATGTAGTTATTGGAAAAAGAGATCACAACCATAAAAGTAAACAACAAGTGTCTATATCTGGAGGCAAGACTGCAAATTGTATCTCAAATTAAACACAATGGAGCTAACACAATGCTTCTAAAAAAGTTACCATCTCCTGTAGCACAGACTTTTCACCTCTACCAAAATTACAATCAAAATCTGAAACATTGCCAAATTCCTATGCAACAATAAATAAAAGATCTATTGTTAAATCTAAAGCTATGAAGGCTCTGAAACTAAAATCCTCTTAGGAGTCTCTTAAAGACCCTCCATATCCACCCATTCACAGCCTTGTTCCTGGAAGCTGATGCTATTGCTCTGCATCCCTCTGATGATATATCTCTTGAGGAGTGGAATGATATGCCGAAACAGTAAGTCATGTCTACTTACTGTTTCGGGGAGGGGGGGGGACTCTTCAGGGAGTTTACTTTCTTTAAGTATACATGGTTGTCATAATCAGCAACCAACACTTTGGCCTTTGCTTCAGGTAAAGGGGAGTTGTGTTATGATCCTCAGCACATCAATTGACTTTATGGATCAAGCGATTGGTGCATCTACTGCATGACTTGTTAAGATTGGAAACCAACTCAGGGATGTACTGTGATTGTATAAGATCTGGCTAGCACTGCTGCAGCTGGCCTGCATCCCCTTGGACTTAGTAGTGCGATCAGATCCCGAAATTTTATATATATAAGTACTGCAAATTTTTATCTTCCACGGGAACAAATTTTGAACCAAACGAAAGGAAAATTTTTTATAATTAAAAAAAAAAAAACACTTTTCATCTGTTTCTACTTTTATTTTAAAGAAAATATCAGGAGTAGTTGGAGAAGTCAAAAATATCCAGAAAATGTACTCTGGTGATTTAATAGTGGAGGTGGCATCAGATACCCAAGCAGCCATTATTGCAAATATGCAGTATTTGGTTTATTTGGAAGTGACTGCTGTGCTTCATACTAATTTTAATTTTTCACGTGGCATTATCTCAGCTAGGGATTTATTGAACACTCCAACAATAGAAATTTTTGAAAATCTACAATGTTAATACATTCAAGTCAGAAGGGACAGAAAGATAATTGAAACTAAACAAGTCATTCTGACATTTGCAACCCCAGACCTTCCGGAATATATTAACCCCTTGCCTGCCGCAGGCGTTTATATATGCCGCGATAAGCCGATGAGCTAACTGCCCCGGGCGTATATATACGGCTTTTGAAAATACGCTTATCTGCAATACTCTGCTAATAGTAAGGCTTGACACATGGCTTTGGAATGCAATAGAATGTCCTTGACATTGTTTAAAATATCTGTTGTGATGATGTTACATCTATTTCAAGCGTACCTCTTTTCCACCGATACACTGCATAACTGTGATCGTCTTTGTGAAAACCAGTGGCACTGTGAAGCGAATCTCGTAAGTTTTCCTTGGCAGGTAAGGGGTTAAAGCAGCTTATACGAATCTACCCAGAGGGGTGTTCATTATAAACCCACTGATATTGTTCTCAGTGCCAGCATTTCAGGCATTTGCAAAGACAAACTCAATCGTGCTTGATGCACAGTGATTGACCATGATAGTTTGAACTGCAAAGCAAAGGAGAGGTGTGTCAACCATCATGGGGATCATCCTTCCTACTCTCAAAGTTGTCTACACTGGATACTAGAAAAAGAAATATCCATGGATAAGATAACAAAAAATCTGCAAAAAACTTATGTATTCATTTCAGAGTGTATTCCATAAAGGAAGATCCACCCTTGATAACAGTATGTATTTGGAAACCCAAATCCATACTGCTTTTATGCAAAGAAAACATCTGCTTTCCATTTTTTCCAACGTTGAGCAAACATACGACTGTACATGGTGGTATGGAATTCTGTGCTCATTATGATTTTTTCTTTTGGGATAATCTGCAGGTATTTGTAAAAAAATTTTACTCACACGATTCTAAAATTTGTAATGGTTCTATTTTTTCCCAATACTTTTAATCAATCTAAGGGTGTTCCTCAGGACAGTATTTTAAGTGTCACACTTTTACATAAGTTGCATACTTCATTAACTTTCACCTTCTGTGCATGGAACCTTGTATATTGACAACCTGCAAATATGTCAAGGGACCGATATGTGTTTAATTAAAAGACAATTGCAGACTGCTCTAAATAAATTAGCTGTATGGTAGGCTAGGCTGAGAATGGCCATACTCTCTCCTAGCAAGAGTATGCTAAAATTAAGTCAACCCCTCATTTACAATTTATGGTTCCTGATGCTTCTCCAAAGAGACTTTAATTTGCTTGTTCTATGAGCATCCCACCTTTTCTCACATGTGCCAAATCCCATTTGGCTTTTTGACTTGTGATATTGGGATTGAGACAATTGAACCACACATTAACTAATCCACCTTGATATGTATAACCCAACCATAACAATTTTTGCCTTTGCTCATTATACAAAATCGGGACACAACACCTATTGTTTTTCAACAGCTATATTTATTTCATCGCTGTCTGTATGAATCATACACACCTGTTTTCACAGATGGTTATAAAACAGCAGGAC
Source organism: Latrodectus geometricus (assembly GCA_026290005.1). Taxonomy (NCBI): domain Eukaryota; kingdom Metazoa; phylum Arthropoda; class Arachnida; order Araneae; family Theridiidae; genus Latrodectus; species Latrodectus geometricus. The sequence continues at coordinate 27,903 of JAPDSC010127646.1, forward strand.
ATGTTGGCTGTGGTATTTATATTAATAGATCTTTTAGTCACAGCCTACATTCATTCTGCTCCATCTTCACTGTTAAAGCAACAGCTATGTATCATACTCTTCAGAAGTCACATGTCAGCACGAGTGTTTTAGAAGCTTTGAGAAACAATTGTTTTGCATGCTATTCTGTTGTGTCAAAGATTTCCGGGGCACTGAATTCCCTTTCAGCCGAGGGATATGGCATCATTTTTTGTTGGGTACCAAGTTACATAAGTCTTGATTGAAATATGAGCGAACACAGCTGCAAAGGCTGTATCAGAACAAATTATAATATCGGTTCCATTCTCTGATGTGAAAAAAGGTATAAAAAGATTCATTAATATTCATTGGCAAGAATCATGGAGATTTGTGAATAAACTACACACCATCTTTCAATATCTCACCACATTATGAATTTTGCTGTTATGAAGTGGCAATGTTAGTTTGACTTGCCTTCATATCAGACATACACTTTTCACTCATAGAAATTTGTTTCTAAGTGAATTGAATCTGTGTTTGTTCTGTGAAACATGTGATGAACCATTTGCTGCTTTTCAAATTTTAATTTCATGTCTTGATTTCAGCCTTTAATGTATTACATTTCTTGAAACAGACTTTTTAACTATGCATGATTTTGTGGGGAAGCTACCCCAAAGAAACTTTTTTGCCTTTTTAGTATTTGGTTTTATTTAATTTTTATGACATTAAATTTGTAAATATTTATTTTTATTTTACTATTTATACTTATTTAGATTTTGATTGAAAGACATACATTTATTTTTTAATTTTAGCTTTTTAATGTTGAGCTTTGGTTACAAGATGGTCTTTAAAATTTAATTCTTGATACTGCTTGTCCTTTTCGGGCCTTGTGCTACAAAACCCTACCAACCAAACTGAATAAACAGCCCTGATTCTTTTTATACCTTACGTGATCTCCATGAAGAAGTTTGTCTCACTTTCTTAAATGCGCATTGCTTTCCCTTGGGCATTTTCTGGCATCACTACTGACATTTATAGATTTGTTATCTCAAGGAATATTAAAAGACATTCCACCAAGTTTATGTAAGCACCGTCCATCCTAAACCTCATTTTTCTGCATTATTAGGCAGGTTGCACATTGTGGGGACAGCAGACAGTCAGCATTTACCACGAGCGTGTAAACATCGCTTAAGCTATAAGTGTCTCCTGTTTGTGGCTTGCACTATTTTTATTGCATGTTGTATCTTTTCTCTTTCAATATGTGAATAGGAATATCCATTTAAATAAAATTTCCTGATTTTTTAAATTGTTATTTATAATATAATTTTCCTTTTTCGTATATATAATTTAAAATATGTTATTTAAAAACTTAAAGAAATTTAGATAAAATTAATAAAATTCACATGTAACACATTTTTAATCAATAATTATTAGTTTTTGAAATGTATCATCTCGTGAAATTAATTTTATGTATGTTTTTCTCAATTTCTTGTTTTAAATGGGTAGAATTTTAAATACAATATTAGCATTAATCTCTATCCTTATGGATTTTAGAATTCATATTTCTTGTACATTATTATATAATATTGTTGTAACTAATTTTCAATTAAAAGATTTACCATTCTAATTGCCCAGTTATTTTACATTATAATACTTTGTATAATTTTTTAATAATTTCCAATGAAATTCATTTTGTACTCATTCATATTGAGCTATTCTGTTATAGTACGTAAATGTGTATTAATTTATACAACAAATTTTAAGTACCAAAGAATTAACAAACATATGTAAACATTTATTAATATATTTAAAATAACTTAAACATAATATTTCCCATGCCATTTTTGAATCCACAAACTAAATAAACATTACAAAAATATCCATTGTGCATTCAGCAGAAATATCAGAAATAAATTAAGTAGTCTTGGAACAATATTGTGTGTGTTTGTTTGATGGTTATATATCTTTGGGATATTTTTTTATCAAACATTGTATGGCATCGACATTTTTTGTGCTATTGTTTGATTAGCTATTGATTGTTATAAGTTTGATTACTTGATTTTTAACACATTTTCGAATTTATTTTTAAAACAAATTTTATAATTTTGAGTAAATATTTGCAGTTTGTTATAAAGAGATCATATTTTGCTCCTTTAACTCTAACTAGTATTTAATGTATATGATTTAACTTATATAGCAAAGTACTTAAAATTAACTTGTCTCAGCAAAAGATTATTATGATCTTATTCACAAAAAAGACAGATTATATAACAATAAACATTAATGCAACAATATTACATAAACATATTATATAACAATAAACAATGATGAAACAAAAATGAAACTTTTCAATTATATTTTTATCCCAAACAATAAACTTATCGCCTTATCATGTTAAGCTCTTTTTTTATTTAAAAAAATCCAATTTGTGTATTTGACTCAACATTAGTCATGGTCATAATTTTGAAAAAAAGTAGTAAATTTAATGTTATGATAATCATTAATAAATTGAGAAAAGGTACCTTTGTTTTCAAAGTTCAGTGAATAATATTCACTAGAAATCAGTTGTGTTTTCTAATAGTAATCCCATATTTTTTAAGATTTATATCTTGCCAACTGAGAATTTTATTTTTCAAATGCGAGACAAAATGAAATTACAATACAAAAGTCATATTAATATCATTTTGTAATAAAGTGTGTCCTTTATAGCATTTCTCCCTTCTTTTAAACTTCGAATATTTAATAATTAGTCAATGACTTAAAGGCCACATAAGTTCTCAAGCAATCACAGAAACAAATGATACCCGCTCAGATGTATTGTGCATTTGTAAGATCTTACCTCTGTCGCTTCAGTGTGTGGTACTTTTTGACCTGTCGCTCGCATGCATCAGCGGTATCGAAAAGCGATAGGTATGTGTTGGAGACATACTCCCTTAGTTAGTGTGTGGCCTGCCTTAAACCCAACACTGGGAGATGTTTTCTGTATTTACACTGTCTAACATGATAGATTAATGCACAACTGTAATGTAGAAACTTTATTTAAAAGTTGAAATATATAACAACAATCCAAGATTTTAAAACATTTTTGTAATTCTAAATTATAAAATAATCATTTAACAGAAATAAAAGCAAAATACATTTTATAGCTACAAAATTTTAATTTTTTTATGGATTTTAATTATAGAAATAGTGTATAATTTTTACTATTTTTATTTTTGTAAGGTAATCTATAAATTCAAGAATGGAAAGAATGTTTAAATTCTGTGTAAAATTCTTGTACACTGTGTACGTTTTCCAGATCTAGTGCTGCAGTTATATCACTGATCTAAATTACATCTCATGCACATCTGTTTTCAAAATTCTTATTGTGCTTGAATATTTATTTCACTATATTACAGAAATTTTAAAAACTAAAATTAGAAAGCTAATTTCACATTTAACTAAAATTATATATTCCTAAACAAATAAAACAACTTTAATCACTGTAATTTGTACTTGATGCATAAAATATATTATTTTTTTAATTACTCAAATGCTTTCTAAAAAATACTGTGTATAACAATACCAAGCACATATTAACCCCTTACCTGCCAAGGAAAACTTACGCGATTCGCTCCCCAGTGCCAGCGGCTTTCACACAGGCGATCGTAATTATGCGATGTATAGGTTGAAAAGAAGAGGCACGCTTGAAATAGATGTAACATCATCACAACAGATATTTTAAACAATGTCAAGGACATTCTATTGCATTCCAAAGCCATGTGTCAAGCCTTACTATTAGCAGAGTATTGCAGATAAGCGTATTTTCAAAAGCCGTATATATACGCCCGGGGCAGTTAGTTCATCGGCTTATCGCGGCATATATAAACGCCTGCGGCAGGCAAGGGGTTAATATATTGCGGAAGGTCTGGGGTTGCAAATGTCAGAATGACTTGTTTAGTTTCAATTATCTTTCTGTCCCTTCTGACTTGAATGTATTAACATTGTAGATTTTCAAAAATTTCTATTGTTGGAGTGTTCAATAAATCCCTAGCTGAGATAACGCCACGTGAAAAATTAAAATTAGTATGAAGCACAGCAGTCACTTCCAAATAAACCAAATACTGCATATTTGCAATAAAAATAATTGTCAAGGAAAATGAATTTAATCAATGTCAAGGAAATTCTATTGCATTCCAAAGCCATGGGTGAAGCTTTACTGATAGCAGAATATTGCAGAGAAGCACATTTTCGAAAGCCGTATATATACGCCCGAGGCACATAACGCATCGACTTAGCGCGGCGTATATATACGTCGGCGGCAGGCAAGGGGTTAACAGTAACATTACAAATGTAAATAACAGTTTTTATGAAAAATTGTTTTATTAACCAGGCAGTGATGCCCAACTTTAAAAAAAAATGCCAAGCTGCTTATAATGGGTGAAGAACCAATAACAATAGCTCTAAATGAATAACCAATGTAAAAATCCAAAAAAGTGTGAAATCCATTGTTATGAAAACTAGTTTTCTAATTTGTCAGGTATTATGGGACATTTCATTCTTGGTTATCTGTATTTCAAATATCTCTGCACTATACTTAAGGAATTACATAATTTAGTTAATAAAATAAAAAGTTAAATAGAATAAAAAAAATGAGATTACTCGCTTAACTGCCATTTCCGTTGTGCACCAAATTGAAAGTTGTACTTCAAAAATAACTTTCAAAAGTACATGTTCGATTTCAAAAATAATTTTAGAAATTATTAATTGAACAGCTGTACGAAGTTATTACATCTAATATTTTAATTGTAAGAAAATTATAATCTGATAAATTTTAAGAACATACAAACTTTAAAACATAAAGAAAAAATAAAACACAAGCTTACAGGATTACTTAAACTCAAAATAAATTACATATATCTGAATGGGTCATGGAATCACCAAGAAAATCCATTATGGCTCAATGTTCCATGGGTTTGGCACACATAACACCCATTCTAGGTTTTAGGATTTAGCACCTGGTTATCTTCCATTCTAGATAACATTACAATATGTTTAAGGTAAGTGCAACTATCTGGTTCGTAAAAATCAGTAAATCTAAATCATGATTGATTTAGATTTATTTGCAATTGTTAGTACCTGCTTGATATTGTTATGATATATTTTTGAATACCATAACAATGTTTATATTCTTTTGATCAATTAAAAAACCCTTTTGTGTACATTTTATAGATAGTATGAATTATAATGTTTTTTAGTGTTATTTTATATTTATTTTGTTACATGTAATCTTTGTAAAATTTGTGAAATTAGCTTCTAGTTATTAATTTTGAAGTATTTCTGTTGTAAGTTATTATAATGAAACATTTGAAATTTCATTTGTTGAAATTAAAAATAAAACAAGTTTATATTCAAAGTTCGAGTTTAAGCGCGATGTAATTTAGCGCGATTTCTGCGATGTAATTTAGCCTGGTGAGATGGGGTAGCGACTGATGTGGAAATTGTGCCTAATCCATAACAGCTCTTAAGATTGTACCAAGCTATTAATTAAGCTGTGATGCATTAGTTGTAAGTAAAATTATGTGATGGAAATTCTGCATATAAAGTGCTTTAAAAAATCCAGAATCTCAACATTAACACTATAGTTATCCACAATTTTAAAGGATGTTTGATTCTTCATTGGAAGCATTGATCCAATTTTCTCAATCAAAATAAGAATTTAAATAAAACTGAGAAAAGATCAACAAAATATAAATAAGAGGGATAAAAATGAGTTCACAAAAATATTTTTTCAAAATTTTTATTTTTAATTAGGGTTCAAATTATTGCATTTATGGGGACCATGTAAAAGACCAGCCACTAAATAATCATGGCCGATAAATCATCAGAGTTCGAAAAGTAGTGATTTGTAAGAATAAGCATCTACTGTATATGAATCACTTTGAACTGTTTGCACAACATATTAATTTTTAATACCTTGTGTGTAATTTGAGATTAAATTGGATTTTTTGTAGTTTATAATGAATTATAACCCTATATAGAAGTAAAAGAATAAACATTTACCATATGGCATATTATAAGTAATTTGTTTAATTTAATAAGTTTTGTTTAATTTATTTTCTAATTGGACAATAGTATTCATGTATTTTAAAAATATTTGTTAAGAAATATTTTTGTTTTAAATTTGAATTTATAATAACTGTATTGTTTCTGAGATGTTAATATAAAATTTAAATGTTCTATTAAAATGTTTTCAGTGCTATGTACCCTGTAAGTGTCAATTTATATCTTCATATCACAATTTTATAACATTTAGTTTGATAGTGTGTTAATTTATTCTTTTGACTTTTAATACATAATATCACTATTCATATAAATCAACTTATTTATTGAACTGATTGTCTATAAATTTGTTATTTTGTTACAATTTTTTCATGGGTTTAAAACTGCATTTACAGTGTTTCCTATGCATTTAGGATTTGGAGCTTTCATTTTATCTCGTAAGTCTTCAACTTTCAAAAAGCATTTAATCCTTAATTTGACTTTCTATCACGATGACTCTTAATTGGTTATAGTTATCTTCCTGTGCTTGGTGTTAAGGTGTTTTGGTTATAAATGATGTAATTAAAATTTCACATTAAGTATTTATGATGTTGTTTTAGCTTGTTTTTTGTTTTAATTCATTTCAGCATGTTATATTTTTATGAAAATTTTTAAATTTTTCAGCTCCAATGAACCAGATCAATTTTCATTGATATGGCCACTGCAGGATCAATCATTTATAAGTGAAGGTTTTGACATTCCATTAAATGAGTGAGTATAATATATTATGTAAGATCTTGAAGTATTAAAATATGCTATAAAAGTAGCTTAAACTGTGAATTCAACTATAAGTTTTTGGGTATTGTTTCCTTCAATCAAAATCAGTGATTTATCAAATATGATTTGAGACAATTTTCAAGGTCATAATATTTATGTATTTAAACAATTTTTGAAAAAAAATAATTATTAAAAAATTGAATAATTATGAATGTTAAGTTTTTCATCACTTAATGTATCATTTATGTGACATAAGTGAACAAAATTAAATCTCTATTCTTTGAGTTGCAATTGAAGTTGCAATGCTGTGAAGGAAAACTAAATGAAAAGAAAAAGCTAATTGTCTGTAAGCAGTATAGTATAAAGACAAAATCATTTAATTTGCAATCAATTCAGTCAATTACAAAAGTAAAAAACTAGTAAAAACAGTTGCTGTAACCAGTACTTAATATGGAGGAAATTTACTTAAATTTCTCTGTCTCATTCTAGAAATAAAAACATAAAGAAATAAAATCCAAATTCCAATCACTGAAATGCAATATAAAATAATTTTTTTTATTGATCAACACATTAGTTCAATTATATTTAAGTAATTGTTTAAATGATAGTAACTTAATATATTTTACATGGAATTACATAAAATGCATAATAAATGTAATCTTTATTTACAAATCTTGCGAAAAATTTTCAGACAAATGAATGCACAAAACAAAATGTAACATAAAATACCAATTACTTTAAAAGTAACTGTAATTAGTACAAATTGGATACAATAAAGTATATGCTATCCCTAATGGCATATCTAAAATGTAACTTTGAAAATTGTTCATCTCAATATGTTAAATTCCTTTTATAAACTTATTATCCCTAGAATTATCTAAGCTTAGTAATTAAATAAATTTCATCATTACATTTTGAATTTCCTTTAAGAGATTTTTTAAATACATTTTTCTCTTAGAATGTGTTGTAGAATTAAATTTTCATGTAAATTAAACTTCCAATTTTCTGATTTACTAGTTGGTGTTTGATTCAAATCTTTAATATGAATGTTAAAATGGTTTGAAATCTTGTTTAAATTATAATTATTAAATTAATTTGGATGTGAAAAGTCATGAGTGACAAATCAAAGCTTTTGATTTAATCGTTTGAGTGCTGAAGAGTTTTTTTTATATATATGCTTAAAGTGCAGAGCGAAATGCTTAGTAATTTAATTAAAGAAACAAGAGAAGCGGGATAGCACTTCTCTGCATTTTTTGCGCATAACAAGCGAAGCGCAATAGCGCTTCGCCACACTTAAACGGTTAAAGTAAGCAAATGGTAGTAAACCATTCTACAAAGATAACTTCATTTTGAAATGTAGGTAAATATGAAGAAGTGATTCAAATTTTAAAGGGTCATAAATTTTTTAAGTAATTCTAAATTTTATAAACATGACTTTCATATGGAATTATATGAAATAAAAAACTGATATACAATAAACTAATGTTGAAACGTGAGGCTTACTTAACCCTTCTTTGCATAATGGTGGAAATTTCCATCATAACCTATAAAGCCCAAAAATTATATAAAAAAACAAGTTCACTTTAAGTTGATCGTGTTTGAATACCTTTTTAATGTCCATTGCATAAAAAGAAACATAGCTGTCAAAAATAAACAAGTGTCATTATCAGTAAAACGAGCTTAAAGTTGTCTCATTCCGCTGTTTGTTGTAGTTGCAATAAACGTATGATTTCGTTTATAATTTTGTTTTATTATATTAGAGTTTCTATTGCTAAAAAATTGAAAATGAGTGGAAGAAAGGTTTGTAACATGTGTTTCTGTTATTTTCCTCTTTTATTTCTATTTAGTACTAAGCTAATGATCTAATTTTGGATGATGATGGAAATTTTTAGCATATTGTTTTTTGCTAAATTTATACTATAAATATATACCAAGATGTTTTTAACCATTTTTCCTTTAATTTTGAACATTAATTATATCAACTTGATTTATTTCACCAATAAAGAAAAAAATCATGTAAAGAAGGGTTAAAATATATTTAAAGTAAGTCTCACATTTTAACTTTAGTTTATTGTACCTCAGCTAGACTTTTTAGTTAACCTCATTCATGTTTGGTGTTTTCATTCCAAACAACAAAATTCTCAGTTAATTATAACTACATATTTATCAAGCAAACTAAAACATTAGAAACAATATTAACAAAATTGTTTGCTGAGCTGGTAGCCAAAGGTTACTGTTCTTGCCTTTTGTTCGAAAGTTCACGAGATTGAATTTAATTTTGAGCTTGGATGTTTGTAGTAGTTTAGAATCTTCTTTAAGCTGTAGGTTTCAATCTTATTAGTATAAAAAATGACCCTTAAGCAACAAACAAACCAATAAAATTATTATTGTTCATTTACATTAATTGAAAAACAGTGTACAGGGTCTATAAGTTTGACTTTCATACTTGTATGATGATGCCTCATTATGCAAATGAATAGTTATTTACTAAGAAATAAATAACCAGGAAGTCCTGCTACTCAACCAAACAATAAATGCTGCTCTTTATTGTCTACAGTTAGGCTGCATTAAAATTGTTAGTAAAGCGTCCAGGTCTCAGTTGTCAGCGTTATCTTTCATCATGATCACACGCCACATGCTGGTCTAATAGCCTCGAAAATTTAATGGTTCTTGGTTGGGAAGCTTTACCCTACCTTCCCTATTCTATTAATTTCGTATCTACTGTTTATGCACTTATTTTGTTTGTTGAACAATTCCTTCAGTCAGAAAATCTTTGATCTTGATGCTATGAAAACTACCACTCAAGATTTTTTAACTTGAAACAACTGGGATTTTACTGTTGTATGATTAATCTGTAGCCTGAAAAACAGAAAAAGCTCATAGATAGTAATGAGGATTATACACGATCGTAGGTAATGTTCATTTAACGTTTGTGATTTTAAGGGTAATAAAAACTGTAATAAGGTTTGTACTCACCCATTGTATCAAGCACTATTACAGCGAATTCAAATTAAAAATAATTTGTTTAAATTAACTAAGGATGCTGTAATAACAATGTAAACCTTTTATTTTAAATTAGTTTGACAAATTTGATGCATTCCATCAATCAGAATAAGGCTTTTGTTTACATAGATGCCTTTTCAAAAGGGTTTTTTCTTTTTTTTTTTTTACATTTTGATATGATTATTCCAAGGTAAGACTAAAATCTAAAAATTTTATTTATCGATATTTTAATTGTTTCATTCGATATTGGTGAATAATATTGAGTTCTTTAGATTACATTGTGCTTTGGTTTTTTTTTGTAAGTTATTCCAAAATAGTTCCTAATTCCAAATATAAATTATTTCAAAATGCAAAATTATTCCAAAATTTGTTTATATTATAAAAAATATTGATTTCTATTATATTTTTAGTGATCATGCATTCTGCATATCTACATACGACTCGAGTTCCAATTCTTCAGATATTGACAGTTTTAACTTTGAAGAGCTTGAATGTAACATGCCAGTTTCTGATACATTTGTTTCTTCAATTCTTGGTGATGGTGAGTTATTTCTTTTGTGTTATCCTAAATTTTCAAAATTTCATAATTATTGACATGCCAACTTTTTTTCTTTGTACAATGAATTGCCTTTTTGTAAATTGTGTAAAAAAATTGGCTTTTGATAATTTAGATACTTGCATCTGCAGTTTTTTAAGTGATGGAATTATGATCAATAGTTTAAATACAGTTTATTGGGAAAGGCTAATAGGACCACTTCTGCCATTAAATTATTTCCTCATAAAAATGTAATAAAGAATGTTTTATGAACTTATATATTTAATGTAGAATTTTTATTTTATCAACTGTGATTGTTTTAGATAGTTAACTTTTCTTATTTAAGTTAGAAATTTCAATAATCATGTACCATATTTTCCTGTATATAATCCGCAGCGGTTTATTATCCGCATGGCCGTTTTTTTTTTTCGAGTGAAAGGGAAAAAAAGTTTCTTATTTTTAAAAAGTAATTTTTTTTTCCAGTGAATAGTCTAAAACATGTGTTGCTGATAATATGGGTGTCACATAAAATAAAAAAGATGCACAGTAGGGTTAAAAATGTAATAAATGGTATAGAAAAAAAAGCATTTATTAAGAAAAATATGAATCTAGATTCACTTCATCACAAAGTGCGATAAACTTGAGATAAAAGCATGAGATCGATCAAGAACGATAATTTTGAGAAGATTCTTGTGAAACTTATCAATATTTATCTTCTAATGTCTTTTAAAACGATGTTAGACATATTTAAATTAACATATATATTTGCTTTGTTAATATTTAAATGAAAGAAATGAATTATTTACAAACTGCGTATTTTATACAATTTTTTTTAATACCGTGCGTGCTTTGTTTTTCACTTCACAGTAACACATTTGACGCTTCACAGTAACACTTTCGCTATAGCTTTTAATTTAAAATCTGCTGTGTAACTTAAAAGTTTTCACTTCCATATGACGATATATCAATTTGAATATTTTAAAAATGAAACAGCTCACGTCAAGGCAAATTGCAAAATGTCGTTTGTGAATTAACAACTGTAATATCTTTAAGAGGAACCGAATTCGTTTTTGAACGTAATTGAAGAAAGCCGATTATAGTTTGAATAACTCAGGTGTATCTTGGTACCACTTGTTATTCATTTTATGAAACATAAAGACTGTTTCTTTCAAAACTTTCTTATAAGCTTTTCTGATGGAGAATGTTTTTTATCAGATTATCCGCGGTGGCGTATAATACGGACAACGAAATTGGAATTTTTTTTCTAACACATAATCCGGGAATTATATACAGGAAAATACCGTAATATAATTTTGTTAAGTAAACTGTTTTTATTATGAAAAGTTTGAAATATTTCTGCGAATTGCGTCCTGCAAAGAACTGATGTTGCTTGCAACGTATGTATAAACTTTTTCTTTAAATTAGCATAAATAAAAAATTTCATTAATGTAACTAAAGATTTTATAATTTCATAAATGTAAAATTAAAAGATGAGTAATTAGAAAATTTAAGTAATTTAACATTCTTTGTAAACCTGTTAAATTTTAGCATATGAAAAGTTTGAAGAATTTTTAAAAGTTGGCAGGTAAATCATAAAGTCTCAATCATTTTAGTCTTCAAGTAGTATTTATTAAAAAATGTTGATATTTATGAAGCATCTGAAGCAACTGTATAAATAATTTCAATATATTTCTTTCCTTTTTAATTACAGATTTCCCAGATATCGAATACCAGATTCCAGGAGAGCTTCGTACCATGGCTAGTAATTTTTTTAATAATGTGATACCAGAAGATGTAGAACCAGATAAATGTTCTGTATTACCATTCACAAAGTCGTGGTTAGTATATTTCTTACTCTTTTTTATTCTGATGACGTTTTACATACTAAATATTTATTAATTTTCAAGCTTTATTGTATGGCATGAGTTATTAATTTAAGTGTTTTTTCTGCTTGATTCCTATGTTACACATAAATAACTGTGTAATGTTTCATATTGAATGGAACAAAAAGAATAGCATAGTAAAAGTTTTCATTGATAAAGTTACTTTTCATGCTTCTAGTAAACTTAATTATCATAATTTTTGAT
>JAPDSC010127646.1:55322-99641 GCA_026290005.1 Latrodectus geometricus
AGCATACCATTATGCAATTATAATTTTATAGTTGAAAATTTCAGCACGAATTTCTAATTTATAAATATTTGTTAAGTGTGATACCTAACTCTTTGTATTATTACTGTATTTTATTATTATTCACTTTACTTCAGGAAATTATTTGATTTTAACCTTTCCTTAAAATGTCAATTCTGATAGCTATAAGCTATTTACAATGTGAAAATGATTTTAAAAAAATGTGTATTTTGTTGTACAGCCTTGTATGTTGAATGTAAATAATCATTATTTAATATAATGCAAGGAATTCAATTTGTTTTTTTGTTTATAGTGATTTATACATTTTGTTTAATGTGAATTGTAATGTTCTAATATTTCATTAATATTGTTAATAATTTATGAAATCTAAAATTTTTTTTATCTTCAAGTTAAAAACATATTTATAGTATTCTGTATATCTTGTGTTTATAATAGGATATTTGATTTCAATGTTTAAATTTTATGTCAGCAAATTGAATTTTTATTAATGGATTTTATGCTGTTTTGAAAGAAAAAGCTCCATTTATTATTATTATTATTTTTTTATTTAGTAAACCGAATGTTATATATTTATCATTGATAAGAATGTTTAAATTAACATGTGCTTTTTATTTGGAGCTTTAGTGAAACTTGTTCTTAACGTTGTTAGCTGTTGATTAAAATTACCAGAGATTAAAATTTTTTGCAAATCTGATTGTATATTTATCCATTGTTTCATTTGGCAATTAGATTATTTCTGTCTGTGGATTTTATTTGGCACAGTTATGAAAAAAATTTATATTTTGAAATTTTATAAGAAAATAAAATATTTTTTACTGAGTGCAATTTTATTTCACTCTACACAAATGGTTTTAAAAATGTTTTTATTCTAACTTAAAATATAAATTTTTTGGAATCAATAAATTTATTTTTTGAATTAGGATTGAAAAAAAAGAGATTTGTTTTACCAGGGTTGAGTCAGTTAACTTGTGTATCATTTCATAACTTTACAAAAGTTTTTCAATATTCTCATTTTTAAGAAAGCTCAAAGTTTGTAAGTAAAAAACAATGTATATGTGTATATGAAAGATATAAAGTTTAAATACAAGATAAAATATGTATGAAAGTTTATGAAATTAAGATATAAATTTCAATGCCAGTAAATTTGTTTAGCTGTTTTTGTGCTTGTTAGGTTTAGGTTTCCAAAGTTCTGCCGAGAATATAAATGTCATAAAGTACACTTTGAAAATCTATAATTCAAATATGAACTTTTCAATTCAAAGTAAGAAAGTCAAAAAGTATAGTGACCAAGTTTTTATCAAGATTGAGTTTCTCAGCTATGCAAATTAAGTTCTGAAAGGTACGAAGAACGAAGGTCTAAAAATATTTGTGCAGTTTCCCCAAAGTGTTAGTAAAAAAGATGTACCAGAATATTTCAAAAATTTTATCAAGAAAACTTCATTGTAAGAAAGCAATACTGTAAATGTATCAAAGCCATTTACACAAATTTAAAATAAAAAAATATTACCTATTTAACATTGGCTAACACATATTCGCCAAAAATAATTTGAAATATTATGACATAAATATAAAATTTTAAGCGGGTGCTTTCGGGATATTTGTTAAAATTACAATGCTTGGATGGCCCTTATGTAGTTGTGAAACCTCGTCACTTCAGTCTTACAAGTCCCTGTTTCCTGCATAAAATTGATAAGATTACTGATATGGTATTGTTTTTGCTTTCATATAATTTGATTTCTAAATTTATAGGAACAATTCATTGAGCAGCTTGGCACAATTGTAAAGATCAATGGATTGATGCCACATGAAGTACTCTTCATCCGGTTCCTAGGAAGCAGTCTAGTGCAATCCAACAGATTGGGGTCGTTATCGTGGTAGACTGGTCGTTTATCATGGGGCAGATTTCACCACTGAATGAAGAGTGTTGGCCAGAAATTAAATAATCCTTTCCTGTTATGTAGCCATTTAGACCAGTAAATGGGGCAAGACTATGGTGTAATATCACATTCCAGATTGTTACTGAATCGCCGCCGTGCATAACCATTGCTCGAAGATAGTGAACTTGGTAGGCTTCAGTCGGTGTCCTCCAAATGTAAGCACATCAATTTGTAAGGGATATGAAGGACGATTTTTTCCACATTGCTTTCTCCAAATGTTCTTTTGTCCAATTTTTATACTCACGATATACTTGTCGCTTCTAAGCATTGTATGTTATAATCAATAATTTTCATATAGCTACTTTACCAAGAATATTTGCTATAAGCAGTTTACATGTCGGAGAGTTATTGATGGAAATGCTTCTTGTAGATGTGTGACCTCAGATGTTATTTGGGGTGCTGTTTGTTGCTTTTTCTTGCTAAAATAAGCTTCAAAACTCTTCTGTCGTTCGACCACTGTTCTCTTCAGGTGATGTTTTTCCGTGTTTCAAATTTGCTTAACACTATTCTTTTTCCATTACTTCGAACTGTTATTGTTATTGAGACTTCAACAAGATTGGCAATAATATGCCTCTTCAAATCTCAGAGGTCAGCCATAATGCAATTTTAATCCAGGAATATATTTCGCTCCTCTCTTCTATTACTGTAGTAGAAGACTGGTGTGCTCTTTTTTCTTCTGCTAGGTAGCAACCTGCATCCCGAGAGTACAGGAGTACACGAGAAGTTTCTTTCGAGTGAGTGTTCATATTATTTTCCCCAACCCCTGTGAGAGACTGGTGTTCAAAAGTAAGCGAATATTCAGATTTAGTCAATTAACTCCAGAACTACAAGACCGATTTTGTTGAAATTTTTCATGTATATAGATTTAATATACAAATAAACACAGCTATTGTATAACACGCATGGTCCTTCGTAATACTCATTGGAGTCGGAAGGCCTGCGAAAGCGGTGGCAGATTAGAACGAGAAAATAAGTTAAAAGGGTGTGTGCTCCTTCTTACAGATATACAGACTTCGCAGCGTGATTTCATACTAGAAGAAAGGCAGTTTACGATTTCTCGTATTTGGCCCCTCTTGTGCGCATTCAGCTATGCTATTTCCAGGCCCTGGATGGTTCTCGGAGGGGTATTGCGGTTGTCTAATCAGAGTCCCAGATATGCTCTGTAGGGTAGAAGTCTGGAAATCTGCTTGGCCAATTAATTCATCTGGGAAATATCCTCCCTTTCCAGAAACTCTTCTACCAAAAAATCTCTGCCTTCGTGTTAAAGTCCATTAAATGTACTAAGTACCAAGTGTGCCCCTGAAAAAGCGAACACAGGGCTCTTAAGATTCCATTTCTATACCTCACAACAATCACACTGCCTGTGTCTAACACACGGGTGTGAAGCCATTTAGCAAAATACTGGACCATAACATTATGGCGGTGATTTAATGTTCGATTTCACTTACATTGTAGGATAGATAACGGGTCCCTGGTTCTCTTCATATGAACGTACATCGGAAATATGTGGTTAAGCAGAAACGGGACACATCTGAGAAGAGAATAGCCCACCCTTTGATCCATATTTTCTGCACCATGTTAATCGGATTCTCCTGTGCGTGAAAGTGAGCGGGACGCAAATAGTAATCTTTATCTATGCAAACAACACTCATAAAGTCTTCTGAAAACAGTCACCATTGAAACTCTGGTTCATGTGGCCGGTATAATGTCACGAGAGATGAGAAACTAACATTTATGTTATGTCTCGCAAATATATACACAAATGGGGATCATTTCTGGTGGTTGTGCCTCTTGGATGATCTTGCCCTTGTTTTCTCTCAATGGATCCAATCTCCAGGAACTATTTCCTTAAGCTGCACACAACGCTGGGCGTTAAAATTTAATTCTTTACAAATCTAGACTGGTCTGCTTCAACCTTCCTCACAGTTCGCTACTTTATTCCATCATCTAAACGTTAATGAATACTCTTTGTTGTGTTAAAATTTGAATTCAATCTTTTGTTTCTGAGTCAAAAACATCCAAGAAATTCGATGAGGTATACTAGCGAACAAAACGCATGTTTTGTAGCGTGCGCTTATAAACACTTTCTCTATTGGCTCTGCCAACACATACGTTGCGTTTCGGTATTCCGCTTACATGATCTGCATTTTTGTCTCTAAGAAGTGGTTTTGAATTTAGTTCTTACCAAGAAATTCAACAAAATAAGCCAATTTCTTTAATTTTGAATACCAGTGCTTATATATGTATGCATAAATACAAGATAATTCTAATTGTTTATATAAATTAAGAGTGGTGATAATAGCCTTCCAAATAAGTAATATTTACATAGGGTCTTATTCTACTCTGAAAAACTGATTAGAATTCCAACATGAAGTAGTGTTAAAAACAAATGGGCAATATCAAAAGTTGCACAGTCATATTTATTACTGGGTGAAAACCACAGTGAGTGCTTACAATATCAGTCACGCATGCAGTTGGCAGGTATGCACAATTCACAACAGTGAAGGAAAGGCCAACTTACTCTTTCAAGGATGAAAATGTGCAGTGGCCTGGACTTCCAATTCAATTTGTAAGATATGTAGCCATTCAAGAAGTGACGAACCATTGATAGAAAATGTGTTGAAAACAAATGCCTCTGCATTGGAAGTGGAATATCCAGCTCTAGACTGGGAAGCACTTGGAAGATTTTGTTGCGTCACGGTCAAACGGTCCTAGGTACGGTAAAGGACTTCAGGACACCTATCCAGACGTTTATTGTGATTAGTGATCAGTGTTCGGAGTGGAGAATAGAATCAAGACTTCAATTCAAGGAAGCGTTTTATTACATTTCTCCTACTTCGCAAGACGGTTGCGTACCAAGTGGCTGGGGTCTGTCGTACTCTGCTCAATTGGTATATTACGTTCTCCCTGGCACCTGCTTCCCCCAAGAGGAAAAGGGGGTCGCTATGTATTTCCTGTCCGAACTGTGAGTCCATACGTCCGAGCGTGGGAATTTATTCACCCTTCCCAGATGGGCTGAGAAGGGGAAATTGCCATTTCCGTTACCAATTAAGGACGTGAGAAAGGGATCATTACACGTTCATGGAAAATTTCGGCTGCTGTTTATAAAGGATAATGCAGTGGTTCCTGTCAGAAAAAAACATGTTGATTTCACATGCTAAAAGTGCTTTTTCTGCTGAATGCTGCATTATTATTGAATAATACTAATGCAGACAATTGTGGATCGTTATTCCTTAGCACTAACATCTACTGCTCAGTCTGCCCGACAGGGATTATGCAAAGATTGCCCTTTTTGCATGTGGTAGAGGTGCATGCTTTCCTCGTGTAAACTAAGTTAAAAAGTTGAGAAAAACTTGTTTCATTTTCACTAAATAATAAATATCATTGTACAATTTGTGGTATCGTTCATTTGCTTTCTCACATTGCTGTAAAGTTCAGGTTTGAACTTCAATTCCTCTTTTCTGCCTCTCGGCGTGGAATGCGAACCAATGTGTATTTTAAAGTACTTTATTATTTTAAAAATCACTTCTAAAAATTTACTTTTTCCTATTAAACTAATTGATATTTAATTTTTATTTTATATATGTATGTGGGAGTGGCCAAGGGGTAATTTAATTAAATAATAGATTGTATCTAGACTTATATTTAATTAACACATTTACAGTTATAAGATATTTACAATTAATCTTAATATCAATATGAACAGAGGTTTAAAGTTATGGGGGAAGGAACTGCCTTGCTGCTAACAAACGCTACGTCTTACAGCGTCTTTATCTTTCGGCTTACTGCCACTCACTGGAACAGTTATCGAGCTTTTGGAGCCCCTTTCAGACTGGAGACAAGACACTGGAAATAAAGGCGTCAACTATTGAGTTGTTCATCGACTCTGTATATATTTATATGAGGGAATCGAATAAATTTGTTACAAAGAAATCAAAAAGTCATCATAAAAATACTGTGCAATAATTTTAATGTTTAAAAATACTATAAAGTATGAATTTATAAGGG
The DNA here is from genome assembly GCA_026290005.1 of Latrodectus geometricus. Taxonomy (NCBI): domain Eukaryota; kingdom Metazoa; phylum Arthropoda; class Arachnida; order Araneae; family Theridiidae; genus Latrodectus; species Latrodectus geometricus. Next base: position 61,286 of record JAPDSC010127646.1, read on the forward strand.
TATGAAATTCAACATTAAGACAAGACTGATATTTAGGATTTACTGTTCTACATCTAAAAGCGATTTCTTTCTAGATCTTTTACAAAACTAGCCAAATGATAAAAGTGCTGGGAAAAGGAACTCTGCTAGCAACTTGGTTAAGCATTTTTAAAATTTTTTGGAGCACGTTTAATACATTTTTTGGAGCACGTTTAATACATAATGACATTATATGTCAGAACATCGTATGGAACTTTGGCCAAAGAAGCACTCATTTGGCAAATGTACTTTGGGGAAAAAAAATCACGAGAGAAATTTTCATTTAAAAAATTTGGTTTACTTTTTATGATGATTTTTGCCTGTCAATTTTATTTTCTTCGGAAAGTGTTTCAAAGCTGTTTTTAGCACACCTTTCCTTTGGCATTTTTATCCAGCAATTTAGTCTTTCAAGACATACTAATTCAGATCTATTCTTTTTTTGTTGCGTACTATCAATTGAAAATAATTTAATTTATAAAAATATTACAGTATTGTAATTCAAATTAGGTAATGTTTATGTAGATAAAAATAGGCTAATAAAAATGTTTTTAAAAGAATAGAATGCTTATTACATTTATTTTAACTTTGAATGTCAATTCCTAAAAAAGGATTTATCAGCAATTAAAATAAACAGAATATGAAATATTAACTGGAAATTCAGTTGCCAGCATTGAATTATACAAAATAGTTGAAGTTGTAAATAAAACATTTAATACTTTTAAATGACAAGATTTAAACATCGTTTTTCGAAAATATAACTTTTAAAAATAGTGCGTAAATTCTTTTAGCTTCTTTGCTATCTAAAACGAAGTTTTGCATTCGCTTCAAAAGATAACTTATTATTCTAGAAAATCTTAATGCAAAAACAAAAAGAAGTACAATTGGTGCAGAAAAAGAGTTATAAATAAGCATATTTGTCAATTAATTCAATTGAATGTCTAAAATGTGCGTACTTCCCGTTCGAAAAATTTTATTTATCCACTCACAATTGATGTCAATATCACAGATAAAAACTAAGCACATGATTCTTATTTCATAAAACCAATAGAGAATATTCCTGAGCAAGAAAACAAGCATATTAAATCTTATCTTATTCAATAAATTATATTATTCTGAATCTAATCTGAACGAATTATATTTATGCTTAAAACACAAAACCTCGAAATAATTAATATTTATAGTTTCTTTAGACGTGATGTGTACTTATTTGAAATATTAAATGCATCCGTGTGTTTTAAGAAAAGGACACCAATGTGAATTCCATTATAGCATGTAGTGATCCTTTGGAAGTATACTTTCTAAAGTATGCACAACTAGTCGAAATGTTAGAGGAATGAATGGGAAATATATCGGGTGACCCGCCGCAAGAAAAGAAAAGACCTTTCTTTTTACTCTTTTTTTTTTTTTTTTTTTTTTTGCTGTAATTAATGTAAATTATAACATAAAAATTTGCCATGTTTATATTTATTCTGATTTTCTGGTAATTTTTCTGAATGGATTTCATGTCATGTAATTTTTATCAGTTGCTTTAATATTCAATACTGAGTAATCTTCAAAAATTATAATCCTTAAAATTGTGATTAAACTGAGAAGCTTTAAAAATAGTTCTAAATATTCAGGTATTAGAATTATATTAAAGCTTGGAAAATAATTTGCGAACTTTTTGAACGTACTGCAGAAAAATTTACTTTATTGCCGATAAAATGTGTTCGAGCCAAATGTGCCAAGTAAAAGCCCCCAAGAATTGGCTTTGTTAATAAATATCACTGATCAATGTTTAGACGTACTGGAAGTAATGAGCAGTTTACAAATGTGAGTGGGATAACATACTTGTTTATAATTTGCATAAAAAATTGGATTCTGAATCTTTAAGAAAAATGGTATCTGCCCTAAAGATTATTCACTAATTCAAAATAATTTTAAGAGTAAAAGACTCTTATTTGCAACTGTGTGTTTTGGCGTCAATCAATGTAAACAAACCGGTTATGCCTAGTTACGTATCGTCACATTTAGTACATCCTTATGTACATTTTTGTTGCAAATGGCAACATGTTTTATGAATGTGAAGATTTCATAAAATTACCACATAATCAGAAGAAAATATTTTCTTCTAAAAATTAAGATATGTAAAAATTTCTTAGTAATAAACCCTTTTACCTCAGCCTGTAATGATTGATAATGGGTGTAAAAAAATATGGTCTAAAATAACAGAATTCAAAATGCAGCTGCTAACGTTAAATCGACTTCAGAAGTTAATTCATCAGTATCAATATATTGCTCTAATTTCAGTCGTTTCCTACAATTATGATTAATGCTATCGGATCTGGTGATAGTTATCAAAAATGCCGGGTTTTACTCTACAATGTATCATAATCATCATTCATTAGTGAAATCTGTGTTCGTGCTTGCAAGCATCACGAAAGACGATAGTGAATGCCATCGTGTTATTGCAGCTCTAGACCCTGAAGGGCTAAAATTTGTTATTGATATTATTTTCCTTTTTCTATAGACAGCTGAATAGTTGCTTTGAAAAGATGAATTTTAAAGTAATTTTCCAAAACAACGACTGCAGATTTGCCTTCATGATAACAGTCCATGATGGAAATAAACGTCCTTCAGTCCCAAATCTTGCTCGAGATGGGAAAGTTTGTTGGTTTGAATTATTGCAATGATGAACTGACAAACATTATGACTATAGCGACTGCCAATAAACATGCCAAACATTTTATCGGCTAGAAAAGCAGAAATAAACGAATTGGCTATAATTATCCATATTACCAGACAAAACCAGTGAAGAATCTAATTTTACCTTATTCATTTCTAAAATTCAGGACAGTAAAAAAAGAGTCGGCTTGCTGTTCTGAAAAATCTGGCTGGGTAATTTTGTCAAGCAAAATAACACTTATCTTATTTCCCATCATGCAGCTGTTTTCCAATTTGTTTTATAAATCATCGCTCTCATTCATTTACCCGAATGGTATCATTAACTATCATCACCAATTCAATGACGGTACACGCAAATGTGCTAAGCCATGTGTTTTCAAATTACCACCGAAAAACTAAATGGCGTGTCTGTGGGTATCACGTTAGACACATGGCATTCAATCAATCAGCTACTAATGATCGCAAAAGTGGTTTAGAGTATCTGATTTCATAAGTGACAGTATCTCTATTTTTCTAGTGAAGCATCTCAAAATTGATTATTATGTCAAGAATACTTTCTAAGTTTGTAGCTAATTGTAATATCTTTGGTACAAAATATTTTATTCTGATTCTGACTACGACAAGAATTCCCTTTTACATTTATTGTCTTTTATTACATATATCACTCGTTTTATTCTTGGATAAGACTTCTTGAATAAATATGATTTTTTAATAGATGTCAAATATTTCCAACTCGACTATTTAACATCATTGAAAGATAAAGAACTACCGGATGCAACTAGGGCATTAGTAATGGAATTACTTCAAGCTCACTTTGTCACTCAATATTTACGACATGCGTTTGAAGGACGACCTAATTTCAAATAATGAGAATGACACTATAACTAATCAGGCTAGGGCATTGTTCTCATTATCGGAAGGTAGTGAGTTGGAATACCAACTTAACCAAAGATCCATCGCGTTCCCTAAAAGTGGCTCAAGCATGTTAAATAGACCGTGATAGCAATGTCCTCCAAGTGGAATAATTCCTCTGCGGGTGCCAGGTTAAGTATTAAGGGTCTTCTGCTTAGTCCCTACTTCTAAATTACGAAAACCTCCATCCAGTTGTTTCTACTTAATTGATAAAGTCCAATTCTGGGATTGGTGCAGAGAAATGATGGTGTAACAACGCTCTTCACGGATCACAAGCTCTTGGTGCGTACCTTTGCAATGAAGTGTGAAAAAGTTTCCTCTAACAATGTCATCTAGAAAGTATTATTTAATTTGCTATACTACTATTAATATTTGTCACATCACATAGGTAATAACAATATGATTACATCTTCTTCTGAATTTCTATCAACTGTAGATTTCGCCAAATTGCCTCAAAAAGACGATGAGGAACGTCAAATACAGTTGACTGCATGATCTGGGATACGATTGCATTGTAGTGTTCTGCACATATTTCAGACGTATTTCATTTTTATTATAATCATCTCTATAAGTTTTTCTGTCCATAGCTTGAGGCCAAATATAGAAAAAGTATCTCCATGATGAATCTTTAACTTTCTCGCCACGGTCGAAGAGTTCTATAGAATTAACACATTCGCATTTTGGGTGGCCTTTACAGCTCAAAGATTGTGCAGCATAGTGTAAAACGAGTTTCTTTTATCGAAACAGCAAAGTACTTCGACGTATTCATTTTCCATTCGATATATAAACAAATATTACTGATTGTTTCAGTCATGTTCATGTGAACATTGTTCTTCTTTTCCTTCACCCAAAAGTTTACTGTTTGTTGTTATACTGTTTTACTTGCGTCAATAGAATTATACTAGATGGTAAATGCATTCTTCGCATGTTGGATCTTGCTATTTGGATTTTTCAAGTGGAGACCTTATTTATGGGTTTTCCATTGTATCCCCACCGAGCTGGTAGACGAATGGTAAATGATCTGGCTTTCTGTTCAATAGTTCGTAGGTTCGAATCCTACCGGGGTCTACCCAGATAGGAAACGATAATCTTCTGATTGCTCGGAGACGTACTTTCAGGACCAGGTGGATGTGAGAGGACATCCGATGGATATCCGTTGTCCTATGGAAATTTTAGAATTTCCCAATGTCCACCAGTCGTACGTACGTAGGACGTCCGAGACGGACGATATTTGGAAGTAATTTGGCGCACATTTGGATGTTCATATAACAACCATTATTAGGTTGTTTTTTTATCGAATCAAAATTTTTTAATAATTATAATTATAGTATTTAATTTTCATTATAATAATTAAAAAATAATTCCATCATTATAATGAAAATTATATTTTTTATTATAATTTTTGCCTTAAATTATTTATAATTTTAAATTAAAGATACTTTTAAAATAATGAAAAAATTTTATCATTTTTTTAAAACTATCTTGAACTACATTTGTTTATAAAGCATTTTTACCGATGTTATTATTTTTGCAATAGCGTAGTTAGATATCTAATATCTCAAGATATCTAATTTCTCAAGAAACATATGTTTCTTGAGAAAAAAACTATCCTTTTCTACGAGATAATAACTATTTTTTTTATCTTCAATTTTTTGTGTCAATAGGAGTACATAATTATCAGAAAAATAAGCTAATATAATGCATCCTTACAATATTAATTAAAATTTACTCAAAAGAAATAATGTTTTTAAACATTTACAATATTTTGAGGCATGTTTTTAAGTATGTATTTTTGAATAAAAGTATATATAAAAAGTAGAAAAGTTGCTTATTTGATTTAAAAATTTTTAGTTTTTCTGGAATAAGGCTAAAAATTATAATTAAAATAATATGAGTATTATTTTCCATTACATATAAGCCAAGTGGTTTTTTATTTATTTATTTTATTTTTTTTTTATTTTCTTGAGTTATTTATTAGTAAAACCTAAATCTTTGTGTGTTATTTAATTTTGCTTTTTATCAAAAAAAAAAAAAAAAAAAAAAAAAATATTTAGAGAAAAAATATCTCGACTCGTGTGTTTCTAATGATTGATTAATTTTGCCATATTATTTTGTTGTAAATTAATTATTATTACAAGCAAAATAACAATCAATAATCCACACTTTTTATCAAATACAACAATCAACTTCTATTTAATAATTTTAATCTCAAGAGGAATGTATATTTATCAAATTTATATAAAAACTATTTTAAATAAGCAGTCTCAATACACTTTAATTTATCAAAACGTCAAAATTTACTTAACTTTAAAAAAAGAGCAAAGTGTAAGGTCAATTTTCCTATATTTAAAAAAAAAAAAAAAAAAAAAAAAAAACTGAGAAAACTCATTTTTCTTATTTAATGAAATTCATATATTTTGACATTTAAATCATGACGAAATGCATACTTTCTATAAAATGCATAAAATTAATTATTTTTGTTTTAGAAGCTATGTTTATATTATATTGTCAAATAAAATAATTTTATTAGACATAATTATTTTTATATTCTAACTAGTAAAATAATCTAACTAATAAAATAATTTCTATTAGTCTATAAACACAAAGAGATCACTGCTTGATTATAATTATTACAAATAGACTCATACACTCGTATGGCGAAAGTATTTTTTGACACCTATAAAATAAAGACAAGAAATTCATCAGAAAACTTGATTTAAACTGCACAGTTATATCAAGCACAGATTATAGAAAATAATAGCATGTAGGTGAATGAAATGAAAAGACAAATAACAAATACAGCAATATATTTTGTTTATTTATTTTAAACAAGCACAGTCACTGTAAATTATATCACTAATAAATTTACATTCTTATTGCAAAAATATATTTTCACACACCTTAAATATAAAAAGAAAAACAGTTAATTTGAAAACTTTTTTGTGTTTACATTTATATCAAGTCCAATAAAAAAAATAATATCCTAATAAATGAAATGAAAAATATTCCTCTTAACAATATTTTCTGTTAATTCATTTGTTCTTCTGTGTGACAGTCAATTACATATACTTTGGCATTTCCCATTTCAAAACTTGAGATATTTGACCCTGAACAGAATCTATTATATAAAAAGAAAAATTTACATTTTTGTAAAATTTTACAAGATCATAAGTAATATAAAACTTCATGCCAAGATAAAATATCGAGTTAAATTTTATTCAAGCTATACAGTATTTAAAAAAATTCAAAATATATCAAACAATAAAGTAGAAGACGTATCTTTATTACTTAAAGATTCCCAAAAGATAATTATTTTTTAAAAGATTGTATAATATTCTGCGATATAGATCAAATCACTCCAAGTTAACATTTTTAAATATTTTCAAAAAATATGAACATTTTAATCATGACAAAAGATAGTAAAATCATTTTGATTACTAAGAATTAACTTCTGAAAGGATTAAGAAGAAGCCAAATTTACTGTTTTAAAAAAAAGACTGAAAAGATTGATTCTCAGACGCCAGAGCAAGATCGATGACATTTTCAACGGACACTGGTGGGAGTTGACTAATTTAAAGAGAAAGAGGGACAGATAATTATTTGAAAAATATTATCACATTTAACATTAAATGTAAAAATTTATTAACATTATAAACTATTTAAAAATAATTAAGGTATCTTAAATTTAAAAATTATTTGTCTCACAAAACTTAGTTTTGTAGCAGCTATATGTACTTTTATATCCATACAATCATAGTGCATAATTTAAAATTTTATCTATTAGATAAAAATGTTTTAAATTCTTAAAACAAATTTTGATACACTGAAATATTTATGAGGATAAATAATTTATACAATTTAAAAAAAATATTTTAAGACAAACTAAAGAAACTATATATATATATATATATATATATATATATATATATATATATATATAAACGGCAATTTTTTAAACATTTTAATTAATAATTTTTTAATTAAATAACGTAATAAAATTTTTAATAATCAGAAAAATTATTGTTGTATTTTACTATAAATCGTATGAGTTTTAAGTTTTTCTAAATAACTTTAAGTGATTGGCAACGTGTCGGTTACTTAGTTACAAGAATGTGATTGCAAACGATGTTCTTGGTTGCTTAGAAAAAGAAAATAAATAATGGTTGTGTGTTAGAACGTTTTAATGTTATTTTTTTTTATATAAAATAGTTATGAAGAGACAAAATTGGTTAAATTTAGTCATATCTAACATTTTTTGATGACCCGGACGTGATTGTCAGCTATCTGACCACAAAGTACATAAATATCAATTCCTCACACAGGCATGCAAAGATGAAAAAAATTGATTAACTCCCGTTGGTGGGAGGGACCGGAATGGCTGTCTAAAGAGGAACGGGAGTGGCCTAAATCCAATGTACAAAGTAATGAAGAAGCAATTCCGGTCCCTCCCACCAACGCGAGTTAATAAATTTTTCAACAATTACCCTAAATAATATAAATAAAAAGCTGTCAGTCTTTACATTTGATATACATTAAAATTGAATATAATTCTGATGCATATCAAATGTAGTGATAAACATCTCAATATTAAAAAAAGGAAAACTTGCAAAAGAGGAAATACAGAAAAATGATTTTCATAAGGCAAAATAACTAGTGTTATATGAACAGAAAATATAAGCCATAACTAAATTGCAGACGAACAGGAAATTAGAAATGCATTTATCAAAGATTTACATTGCAGATCAAACAAACTGCGTTTTCTTTTAAAATAAAAATACTTTTCATCACGAGAAAAATAAAACTTTTCACCGAAATTACACCCCTACTTGTTAATAAACAACACCTGACACTTAAAGAATCAGCAACTTAAATGAAATTGTTTTCTTTATATTATTAATGTCTTGCTCAGTTTCAGGCCCATGAGAATAGGAGGTGAAAAAGAAAAATTTTATAAGTTCTTGTTTTTATTACAGCAGATGTGCACAAATCTTTTTATTCACAAATTCACTTTTCTTTTTAATTTTTTATTTGTCTCGCAATCAACTTCAATGAAGATTAGTGTATTTTTGAATACTTGGGGTATAAAAATTAGTAGCAGCGGTCATCCTAAAATGTCATGGCGGTCTACTTGTGAATTGCAGCTTCTTTAATTCTCAACTACAAAACTATTAATATGTATTCAATTCTGAGTTTATGTTCATAAGTTGTTGCAACAGTTTATCTGTCTTCCGAATTTAACAATTTAACTTTATCATATAGCTTTAATATTTGAATAGTATTAGGCATCTAAAATACACAAAACCGTCACATAAATATAATATCCCATGAGCATCATAGAACATATATTCCTGTACACATAATAACGCAAATTTTTTTTTACAAATGTCATTAATGTGAGTGAGAATATACAAGTGTTCCTCATTCAAAATGCTCAGAACAGAAAATTCTAAGGGATATGCAAGAAAGGAAATTTAAATACGAATTATGATGCAGTAAATTTGAGAATATGATAACCCAGTATAGAAATAAAGTAAAATTGATTCTGTAGCTTTCTAAAGTACAAACTTAGTTATTTCGGTTTTCTGGTAAATGCAACTGGAACATCATACTGATGGCAGAAATTGTCACATATAGCATATGTAGACAAGACGTCGACCGCGGTCGACTGGTAAACCGCAAAGACATTTTAAGTAGTCCACGAGATTATTCCGATAATGACCTCGGATATTAACAATTTAATTTATGACTTATGACATAGAATCAATGAATTATTTAAAATAAAAATTTACTTCAGTCTACGATTTAAAACGCAAAGCAAACTGTGCAAAGATTTAAGATTTATGATTAAAGGTATACGATTTAAAACCTAAAACGGACATGATGAGCGCGATTTAAACATTCAAAGAAACTATAGAAAGGTATGCATCTCAATTAAGAAAACATAAATTGAGAAACTTCAAAAACATGGAGGAAGCGTGCATCCATAATCCAAACCGAGACTTCGAAGATTTCGCTTAGTAATTACTTGTTTTGTTTGAAGAATTTAAAAGAAGATTCGCTGACAAGGTTGAAAGAAATACTTAATTTTATGATATTTCCATTAATGAAAAAGTCAACATTGATGGAGTATTTGAAAAAATAGGACATTTAATAGATATCACATAAGTCACAGTCGAGGAAGAAATTATAAATTAAGATGCGATATATTTCTTAAATCCAGAGCATATTTTGCGATACTGATTTTTGGAAATTAATTTCTGAGGAAACATTTCCAAATTGATTTTGTATTTGAAATCATATTTTGGATTGAGGTATCTTTGCGAATCTGCTTTTTCAACCACGAACAAAAAGAAAACATTGGTCGCTTTAAACAGATGGACATTTAATTTCGTGTTTATGCATTGCAATAAGCTCGTACCAGCCACCATATGATAAACTTTTCGCAGATATACAGTGCCAAATTTCAACTAAACGAAGTGAATAGGATGGTCACTTTTTGATATAGGAATACTTTGATTATTTTCTTCAGTAAATTTTTATTTTGTAAATATTAATATTAAGTTTTTTTTTAGAAAAAATTACATAATTTAACATTTTTCTTGTAATAAATATGTACGTTAATTAAGCTCTGACATTGGTACACCACCCTAGATTTTTTAAATGTGGAGTAGACCCCGGATCCCAAAAGTTTTGCCATCCCTGCCATATAGTATCAACATCTTAAAAAGGTATATACATAAACAATATGGTAAATCCTTTTTCACCCAAACATTCATTAATTTGTGCATTGCTTCAAGACAAACAAGGTACATATAGTGAAGAAGAATATAAGTCCTTAAATTGGAGTTACTTTGAGACAGTAATTATGTAAGTGATAATCCTCGTCAGATCCAATCTTAAATTTTTCATCAGTTCTTTTACATGCATCTTTTCCAGGAAAGCAAACTTTTTACTTTGGATTAATTCCTTTTGTATTGCATTTTACATAGCTGTGATAACCAACCACGGCTTTTTATATCTAACGTAAACGTTTTTGCTGCAGAATTAAAAACAATGTTTAACACAAAAATCTAAAATAACAGCAATTATATCAATCCTATTTTGGGAAAGAAGTTTTTTTTTTCACCAGGAAATCCTGTATATGTTTATTTGCATCACGTGGTTTTCCGAAACTAAAGTATACCCTTATTATAAAAATTTTACTAGAAATAATACTATCTAAGACGGGTCAATACACTAGAGGAGCTTTTTCAAATGGCAAGCAATCAACGCTTATAAAAAAATGATAAGCTTGTCCCCGGAAACTACTTCCAAACCTTTAAAACAAAAGAATGTTCATTAACGAATTAAATCATTCGACAAGCAAAAACAAAAGTTACTGGAAGATTCTTATACTGGTGTATGGCCTTTTTAGTCTCCATTTTGTTTGGCGAAGAAATCGGATCCGGAGAGCTATAACCCTCTATAGTTACTATCAGAAGTTTCTGGGAGAGCTCGGTGTTTTGGAAAGGGGGGGAAGGGATGTTACAAAGCTAAAAGAAGGGTTACTCTGAAAAAGGGGCTTGGTCACAGATAATCTCTATTATAATTTTATAGGAAAGAAATGATGATTATTTTTGTAGGACGAACGGTTGATTTAACTATTGCAAATGTAAATCGAAAATGTTGACAAATGTTTTCACTAGCAATTTTCAGAATCCCGAGTCTCAAGATGGCTAAAGCTTCCTAATTACACTTTACTTTTCTTTATTCGCATTTAGATTTTCATAGTTAGACTATCTTATTATTGCAATTTATAAGCAACTTATATAATAATATTTATTTTTACATTTTTGATCACATTAATAACATTTCTTAGTTTCTATGTACAATATATATATATATATATATATATATATATATATACAGTGGCGGACAAAAAAATTGCATCATCTGTCAAAAAGTGGAAAACTGTGTAAAAAGTATGTTTTATGTATATGTTTGGTATGAATATAATGCTGTTACAATAGAATGAAATAGTGGGCCTTATGTGAAATAATTATAATTTGGATAAATAATTAAATAGCACTTTATTACTTTAAAAAATGAAAAAAAGGTGAAAAATGCTGTATGAAACCAAAACGTGGAGCACACCGTAACGGAAACAAAATACTTTGGATAATGTAAAGTTTACATAATAGCCGTCATATTACAGGTTGTAGATCGGATTATATGCAAAAGATCACTTCAATACTTTGCTGGTCCTCCATGAGCCGCGATTACAGCCTTACAGTGGTCCGGCATAGATGATATCAAACGTTGAATGTAATCCTGGTCAAGTTCATGATGTTAAACCCTAATAATACTTTCCTGGAGTGCAAGCATAGTAGATGGCTTGTTAGCCACAATTTTACTACCCATTATTTTCAAACAACTTTCAATAGGATTAAGGTCGGGACTATTCCCCGGCCAGTCCAAAACTTTAATACCACATATTTTTAAATAGGCCTGCACCTAAATGAGGGAAATATTTTGTTTAAATATCAGTTTTGTTGTGGTTATGAAAGCATGTAAATGAGGCAAAATATTGTGCAGGAGAAAATGAAACCCCACTTACTGATTTCGCTGTATGTGGGTGCAGAGTCATGTTGAAATATGCAATGTCTACCTCCTTTAAAATGATTCCGAATAACCGGTTGTAAGCACTTGTCCAAGATGCCAGTGTAAATTGAGGTTCCTGTAATAAAAAAATTTACAGTTCCTGTAATAATGTATGAAACCCTTTACTCAATGAATATTGTGGGTTCAATCTTGAGTTGAACTGATAAATTCTTTTTGAAATTATTTTAGTCATACAATAAATTGTAAAATTTTGATCATTTTTCAATGAATGAAGGCTTGAAAATCGTTTTTCAAAGAGTAGGTTGCAAATGTAATCATATTAGTCAGAAAATATTTCTATAAAATTCTTATCTGGAAAGAAGAAAATATTAGGGTAATACAAAATATAAAAATTCTTATCTTTAGTGTTTTAAACTTTGTGTGTAAGAATGATTATTAAATTATCTTTAAAAAAACCAAAACCGTATTTATTTAAATTTCACGCAGAGATTAAATCTGCCTCGTAAATAGACTAACAAATATAAAGTAATTTTAAATATGCTCCACCTATCACTTTTTGGTTGGAAATACTTTCCTTTCTAAGTTATAATAAATTGATTTATTCCTTTCTGCTTGCATGTTCTTGTTGTGAAATGAAAAAGTACGTGTTCGTCCTTCAGTATGTCCATAAACTACAATCCTCTTTTAAATTTCACAAGGAAGAAACCAAGAAAGTTGTCTCGCATCTATAACGACATACGTATACGCAGGAAAAAGAAAAGATATTTAATCCTCATTAGTAATGGGAGGGATCAAATCGGGTATATTCAACACCCTCTAGAATACAAGGCCTGAGCGCGTGATTTATGAGTCATGGGAAGAAGGCCTATTGACATTTTCGCCGTCGCTGATATATTGGCTAAAGAAGCAAAATTTGTGCGCGATACCTTCGATGTCTAGTTTCTTTTCATAATTTAAGTAAAATATCACATTAAACTTAATAAAACTAAAATTATTTTTATTTTTTGAAATTAATTTTTGATTTGTTAAAGTAATTTTTTAAAATAACTTAATTGTTTGTTATTTAACGATAAAAGAATTTTGCTTTACTTGATATTTATTCTTTTATCAGAAAAAAAATAGAATAGGAAATTTTAAACTTAATAAGAATAGGAAATTTTAAAATTGTTTACCCTGTTATTTTTTACTGAAACAGTGATGTGTAAAATTTAATATTAGAATTTTAATATAACTAACAAACTCCATTTCCTTAATGTTAAAACAAGTAGTAATTTACACTAAAATTGAAATGCGGCTTTAAGTAAAAGTATTTATAATTTAAAAAAATATTAAATTTTTATATTATTTATCGTATTACAACTAGACACAATTGAAAATTTTCATTTATTGAAAAATAGTAAGACATAAAAAATTAGATTGTTTATACTGTAGGTTATTTGTTAAGAAAATATTTCTATGATGTTAAACATTTGAATTTTAATGTCACAATTAGATAAAATTGCATATTCTTGAATTTAAATAAATAAGTGAATAACGCAAAAAATAAAGCACAAATTATATACAACAACAACAAATTAGAAATATAATTTCATATCTAATGTGTGAAATGTGCTATTTTTCCAATGTTTTTAATTTTCGTTTTCTTGGAGTTTTTTTGACATATCATTTTTATTGACAATAATTTTTCAAAAGTATGTTAGACGTCACCCAAACAATTCGCCTTACTATGTCTTCAGGTGTATGGCCAGAGAAACAAGTATCTACATCATTGTAAATTTCAAAGTTATTCATTAACGGTATTATTAATTGAGTCATAAATTTTCTTTGGTTAGATTCCTTAAGAAATTTACCTTCATAATCAGGTGACAATAATTTTTGGGCTATTATGAAAGAATTTTAATGACATCAGAATTAGGAAAGTGTAATCTTCCTCTATTTAAACCTGAAATTAATTTATAAGCATCTTCAACAGCTAACTCCTTGTCTATAACTAACTGTTCTCTGCATGACTCACATTTTAAATTTTTGCATATTTTATATACACTGCCATATAAACTAAAATTGGCATATATGTTTTTCTTTCAATATCATCTTTCTTGAAATGTAATTCGCAAACCTAAATAAAAATTTGATGTACTGATTTAAAATTAGGAATTTTTTTTAATTTTCCATTTTTGCAACTTAATTATACCAGCCTCAATTTTGTTTCAAATAAATGTTAATTTCTCATCATTTCTATACCACAATTTTTTTACAAGCAGGCTATAAATTAATCTTTATTGCTTAAGAAAATTTATTAAGCAAATGATATATTTAAAAATTGAAGTGTTAATTTTAGTGTAAAAAAATTAAGGTTAAACCTTAATATTTTAATTTAAGAATAATTTATTAAGATTAAAACCTATGCATATAAAAACTGGAAGAAATATATTTATTCAAATTGTCACCAATTAACATTTTATTTTTAGTTTTGTAAATTCAAAAAATTTAATTGCAGTATATGATTGAATCCTAACAATTTTTTAATGCTAGATTTGTAAAAGTTTTTAATTGCAAAATTAGCACAGAGCTATGAATTAGATTAAAACTATACAATTACAGCAGTAGATTGTTTATTAAAAATATTATGTTATGTAAATAATGGCCGATTTCACAATAATTTGATATCAATGTGTATTAATATTCATGTATTTATATATTTATACATTTGACAAATACACTAAAAGATTACACATTTGTTGAATTACTGTGTATTATTAAAAATTCATTTTTAACATTTCCCCTTAAACGTTTATACTAATATAAAATATCCTTACATTTACAAAATAATTTTGTTATATAATTTTATACTGTTCTTTCTCTTAAAATTTCAAATATTCGTGAAACACTTTATTCTAACATTCAATTAATAATACGATATTTAGAATGCCTGAGTTTACTCGTATTATTTTACTATAAGAATGATAATTAAATGTATGGAACTTACCCTTGATGACTTCGTTGGTTTAAAATCCTTTCTTGAAATCATAAGAATCCATTTATTTAAAAGTTCTGTGTATTTTGGAAACTTAAATACACTTACTGTAGTATTAGTGCTATCATAGTTTCCTTTACAAAAAGGAACACAGCATTTGAATGGCATTATTTTGCAGTTTCGGGGAATATATAATATCCAGAGAAATAAAATTCCACAGAAATCTCAGTTTGAAAAATAAATCAGCTAAATAAAAATGTATTTAAAACTTACAAACGCCATCACGTTGTTACAAACGCCCCACCATGCTAACGCACATTTTGAAATTCCCTTCAAATTAGCTACATAAGCCTTTTCTCCTTGACGTCATAGCCCCTTCCTGTCTGCGTGCTCAGGCCTTGTATTCTAGAGGGTGTTGGTATATTGCACCTCGAAAGTCAAGTTTCTAACACTACATCATATTTATTTCTTTGTGAAAACAATGTTTGGTTACTTCATCATAAAAGTCAAAATATGAAAAAGTTCTCGTATTACAATGAGAGTGTTGTTTCTTAATGAAAATGTTTCAAAGAAAAAAAGAAATAGATTGTCAAATACAGAAATACTTTAATATCTGTAATTATAAATTACTCCATCAGTTAAATTCAAAATTCAACATTTTTCTTATTAAAATCACAAATGCATAATTTGGGACAAAGTTCATCTTTTTTTTTACAAATATAAATTTTTTGCTTATATTGCATGCTGATAATACAAATGTAAACGAAGAAGGACTGGATTTCGTACTTAAGCATTTGAATTTAGACTTTTCTAACACCTATTTTTCATTTTTAAAATATTTTAAGAATCTTTTAATATTACATTAACAGTTCTATACTTAAATCAATAAAATATCAATGTAAAAAGCAGCATTTTTGATCAGGATCGGACCATATATAGACATGTTGATAGGGATAAAGATTGTTAAAAATATAAGGACACTAACGTTCTTTTTCGGGTTATTATGAAATTTGGAAACAGTTAATCAAAGCAGGAGCAATCCAATTAATTTATTCATGGCTAAAAATTGCAAAATGGTTTAACACATACTTCAGAGTTAAAGCATTTCGCTGCGGTGTATGCAAGTGAGAATCTCAAACACACTCTCATAAATATGAAATTACATAATGCGTATCACCATCAACAAATTATAGTTAAATTTCTTTTTATAATAATTAATAATAAACAAATAATCTGTACATACGTAAAAATGTATATTGTAAAAATAAGTAATTTTTTGTATACACACACACAGATATATATATATATATAAAATCATTTTTTATAATTTATAAGTATTTTTACCCTAAAAAAGAGTATACCTTTTTTGTTTTTTATTTTTTAATTTTAGTACTATATTAGCATTTTTTATTAAGTCTCCCATAAATTTAAAAATGATAGGTTTTTCTTCTGTTTTAGAGTTACGGCAATTAAAATCAAATGATACCGAGGAATCTGCATTATTATTATTATAGTGACGAAAACTACTATCCTTGAATTCAGATTCATCACAACAATTTGAATCACAATCTGCAAAGTTTTCTTTTTCTAATTCATCCAATAAATTTTTAATTTCTTCGTCAGTCAAACCCTTACGAGGTAATGCCATCAAAAATATTTTTTCAACTGACAAAAGAAGCAACTGTTTACCACGAAAAAATTAGCTAAAATGAGGATGAATATGCTTTTCTTTTAAAAAAGAGTCAATAAATCCGTTTTTCGCCAAAATTCTCCGCTCGGACAAGTTCCCAGTTTTTACGACTTTGATGCACAAAAGAGCTCCAATAAAATCTCCCTCAACTGTCCCGAGAAATTTGAGCCGGAGAAAGTTGCGCTCTTGAAAGGGGGAAAAAATCCTTGGTACAACTGTTGTACCATAGCCGTCCTGAGAGACACTCTTTTTCGTGGTACAACAGTTGTACCACCGGGACGAAAAGGTTAAGTCAGGAGCACTTGCATGACGATTATTGAGAGACAGCGATCCTGACACTTTGTGGTTACCCTTTTTCTTCCTGATCCAGCTCTTCTTTCAACATTGCCAGCTTCACATTCCAATTTAAGTACTCTTGAAACTGTAATTTGATTACAACATATTTTTTTACCAATCACACGTGTAGAATATCCTTCTTTAGCTAAAGCAATTGCAACCGCTTTTTTTTCATCGTCAGTTGCGCTTATGGAGATATTAAGGCACATGCATTCACCGCAACCAAATACAAACCGAATGCACGTTTCCTATCTTTTGGCGAGCTGCTTATATCTTTTGGATGATGCAATGCAGGATGCAATCAAGATGTGACTTTACCTCATACGTTGATTTCCAGCAAATAAGTGAATTTTATGTACACAAAATCATGTGTTAACATTACAGAATATTTGTTTTTCAAGGTGATGCAGTTTGTTTGCCCACAACTGTATATATATATGTGCCAGTGTGTGTGTATACATATATGTGTGTGTTTATATATATATATATATATATATATATATATATATATATATATATATATATATATATATATATATATATATATATATATATATATATATATATATATATATAACTTGATAATTGATAGTGTAAGAATATGTAAACATGTGTCTAAGAGAGAAGTTTAAAATATAAGGAATCTATATTATTTTGTTTCTTCAAAGATATGAAATTTTAAAAGTTAAAGATTTTTCTTAAAATTAGAATGAATAAAATAAGTAATAATTTTTTTTTTTAAATTTATAAATGAATTTAGTATTTTAATAAATTCTGGAATGTTTTTTTTTTTACATTATCCTATCACTTTTTGTGTCTACATTTTAATAATATTAGATTATATATTTTGAGTAAACAAAGAGTAAATGCAAGAGAAAAAAATTAGGAAATTAAGATAATTAAATATTTAAAATATAGAAATAATTAAATAAAGTAAATATTTTTAATAATTAAGTAAGGATTTAAATTAAGTATATAATTAATAAGAAGAATTAAGTAAATATTTAAGAAATTTAAAAATAAATTGAAAATCGTCGAATGGGAAAGCTTGAAAACAAAATGCTTTGTTTCAAATATCAAAGAGAAATTAACAAAGAGCAAATGCAATGATGATTTAAAATTCATGGAATCTACACTGAAAAATGCTCGCCAAAACTTTACGCGGTGGTCGCCAGAATTGATAAAGAAATATAATACCCGGACAGAATATCATGTGACTATGACGTTTCAATGGAAGTAACATTCTTCCCGAGGCATCACTAGCAACCATGTCTGAATCATTATCGCCCTTGGCAATCAAACTTGGCAAGAGTCTTAGCGATATTTCCTCGCGTACACCCGTATAAGAATATCCCCGATTATTAGAAAAAATAAAAAAAAAGCTTACCTATAGAATATCCTCTGTGTTTTTATTTACTTAGTCATGAAAATCATCTTTTAAATTCATATAATAGAAAATATATATATATTTTTTTGCCAAATTAGTAAATGAAATATATGAAGTTTCGGGTATAATGACGAAATAAGCCACATTTTATCTTGTTTAAAGGGTGCAAAATTTCCGAAACTGCACACTTTAATCAAACAGCAGTTTCCATAACTGTCTCACATTAATTTATCAAATGCAATATAAGACAAAATTTAAATTTTCGAACAAAATCTAACACTGGAAGTCTTTTCAGTGTTGAATGTAAGTCAAAAGACGTTTCCAGAACATCTGCAAGAGACTAGTCTAAAAATGGATGTAAAAGAACAGTCTCAGGACATTGTAAACAAATCGTCCAAATGAAGTCATTAAAGGACGTACTCAGAACATCCTTAGTACGACGTCTTAAGTACATATCCTGAAATGACGTCTAAAACACATCCAAGATGTCTGAGGCTCAAATAGGGACGTCCTGGACGTCCGTGAGACGTACATAGGACGATGTTTGCTATCTGAGTAGATGTTTGAAGTAGTTCGTAATCAACTTTAAGATGTAGGTCCCGGTCTAATTAGGCAAAAAATGATCATGAAGCTACAAATAAAACCAAGCCCTTTTAATTTCCTGGAGAATGATTTCACTCCTATTCCACAGCAAATACTTTTCCTTATAACTACGTTAACCTCTTTTGATTGTATGCATTTACTCAAGACTAATGGCTGCTTTTAGATACTGCAAATGAAACTGGGGCAACAAGACATTGCAAAATACTCCCTTGTGAGTCTATTTATTGATATTGTGCAAATACATCTCCAACAATCATAATCTAGACCATTTAAATTTTTTATCTGAAAAAATTTAAATAAAATTTTTTTTTTTAAAATTGATTTAATGGTTGACAAAAACATGTTTCAATAGATCGGCTTAAATTTTGTCATATGTTGTGCGATTCCTAGCTCGCTTTAATTACCATTTTAGTCTTTCGGCACTTGCTATTCTACCAGAATATGTACCGATCATAAAGCTAAAATCCGATTTCCTCTTGATCACTTCGTTAATAAGTAATAACTAGTATTGATTATAAAGTAAAGTTAATAAGTTAAAAATAACAATATTTACTATTTGTTAAACTTTGTTCGGAATATTGTTTTGCACCACAGACTGAGGTTTCACGTGTATATCAGGCAAAAACAAATTGAATGTGAGGCAAGGTATTTCTTAAGAATTCTCTTTAATCAGGAAGACATTAAGTACTGAAATCGGGGATCTTTTCAACTATGTTATAATACGTTTTCAATCGATGTGTTGTATTGGAAAATCCACAAACATGTTCTTTGTAGTGATTAAAACTTATAATTTTCAAAAATCTTAAAAAATAGTAAATATTGTTATTTTTTAAAACAATTAAGATGCGTGAAATTTGAAAGAAGGGGATTCGATGGCATGCATAATTTTTCTTTTGTGTACCCTCAGCATAGATGGAAATTTTAAAAGACCGGAAGAATCCACTCTTTTAGGTTGTTGAAGTGAGCAAAAACCCGACCTGGTTATCATTTAGTGTTTGTTTTTGTATACGAGGATTAATCAGAATGGGATAGTTTAATTATATTCCAAATCATTACAAATATCCAATCCCGGTAAGAATCGAACACACAAACTGTTGAAACGAAGGCAAGGAGCAGAATTCCATGACAATGTATGCCGTGGTATTAGCAAATTTTCATTGAATACAAATTAGTACTTATTTAAATTACAATAAGTTTTTTTAAATTAATTTTAAACCTCTTTTTAATCATAAAATATTGAAATGAAAGAGTTTATGTTTTAAATTAGGCAAAAACCAACATTCTGACGAAAGTTTCATTCAATTCCATGCAGCTGTTCTCAATTCAATCTCCAACAAAATTTGGCAAATACTAAAATAAGGATTTTATTTATATGATTTGGGAAAAAATTACTTTTTGTGCAATAATAGATCCTAATGAGAACTTTCCAACAACAAAAATTTGCATGCAGACAATTAATGACTTCTCGCATTGCTTTTCTTATCAAGAATCAATACCAAAAATTTTCATAATTTGAGCAATTTTTTTCTTTTAGATAATTTTGTTTCCAAATAGTTGATGTAAGCAAAAATCTTAGTAACTGAAAAAATGAAATCTGATTTTTAAATGAATAAATATGTAGCTCTTAGTCGCCAAAAAGATTCGATAATAAGAAAAAATTTTAAATCTATAGATTTATGGAATAAGAGAGAATCTAAAAGTGTTAAACCAGTGTTTCCCAACCTTTTTGTGCCATGCCCTACCTAAGCCTTACTAAAATTCTTGTGCCTCCCTATGTAACATATACCTAATTTTTAATATTAAAAAACTGAATTTTTCACTTAAGAAACTTAAATGATAGGTTTTAGAAAGGAATCACTGGGAAATTTTTAATGAAACACAGTAAGTAAATTTTCAAAACGAAGTGAAAAACCAAAATTAAATTCGAAATAATTTTAATAAATATTTTTCTATAATTTAAATTTTTAATTCTTGCACTTGCTGCACAAAGATCTTATGTTAGGTTCCAATTTGGTTAACTTCAGTCTCAAGCCTCCCCGTTGTGTTATATCCAGACGATTTTTTTCTTTCTTTTTTACCAGTAAATAATTTACAGCATTAAATCCACATTCAGCTAAATATGAAGACAGAAACAGTAACAACCGTTTTCTTGCACATTTGGTTGAATTTGGATATTTGATTTCTCTTTCCTCACAATGCCATGCCATCGCTCCTTTTATGTTAAATAAAGTTTTAACTAACTCATTATTCTGTACTTCTGCGAGCTCTTCTTGATACGGAATATTTGATATATCAAACAAATCCACTAAAATTGGCGGCATCATCCATGTTGGAAAATCAATTCATTTTAAATGAGAAAATCCTTATTTTAAATCAACCGATGGAATTTTCAGATGATCGACAATAGCAAGTAAAGCATTACCATTTACTTCACATTTTCGGAGCCAATGAAACTGTTCAAAGTTTTTGTTAACACATTTCTGACATTACTAAATATGAGCAATGAAACCAAATATCTTCGCTTATGATCAACAAGAGTTTTATTTGTTCCTTGAAGTTGCTTATTTAATATATTTAGTTTTTCAAAGGTGTTGGCTAAAATAGCACTAAGAGTATCAAACAGTTCCATAAATCTTTTCAAACATTTCCATTTAGAGAGTCATTTTACTTCAGTTGTGAAGTAAAAGTATTTCATGGTCTGCATTTTGCTCTTTACAAAATAGCTTGAAGAAATACTTCACATCTGTCATTATATTTAATAGCATTGATACACTTTATTACTGAATGTAGTACTTCATTTTGAACAGGCGAAGTAGTAGCTAAAAACAAGTTTTTCACATGAATAACAATGCACAAGAATCACTTTTGGATTCTCATCTTTCATCAATTTTAAGAAGCCAGAAGATGTTATATTTTTCATTGGTATATTATTGACATCTAAGTAGTTTCTCAGCTTATTATATATATATCTTTGGAGGTAATAGTGCTTTCTAATCTTTACCAGACATATATCGTATTTCTCGACGCATATCGTGTCGTGTCCATTTTTGAATTGCCTCCTTACTAATCAAATTTGCCCCCCCCTTCTGTGGACGTGGACCCCACATTAGAGAACACTGTGTTAAACTGAGCAAATAACTTTTTTTGATGGATTATTTTTGAAAAAGCCAGTTTATTGAAACAGAGTAATGGCTACAAAAGTACTTTTATTTCATGAAGGCTGAAATAACAGCCTTAACAAGTTGCTTACAAAATAAATAAAAAACAATAGTGAGCTAAGCTGAATGAGCCATTTGATGCAATCAAGCTTATACATTTAATGTATCCGTAATCTCAAAACTAGATCCAAAAATAGGAGAAGAAAATTGTAAAGAACGGCAGTGTGTACCGAAAATTTTTTTAATCTAAATTGTTTGATGTACTGATGAGAATTCGGCTGTTACATGAAATCAAAAACCAAAATTGTTATTTTGCTTTTTCAAACTTGCGTTTGCTCCCCCACTCTTGGTAAAAATTCAGATGCATATTCATATTAGATTGCTGTGAATAGAAAAAATATTTTGGTACAATTGTTAAGAATTATTATGCAAATACATTTTTTCCTTGATATTTACTTCTTGTTCCTTAAAACTTCTTTTTTTGTGACAAACCTGTGAATAATTTCTTAATTTTGAATATAATTTTAAATTATTTGTTTAAATCATTAATTTGTACTTATTTTGAAAATTTCTACTTCAGAAATTTTTTAAAACATTAAAAAAGTAATGGTGAAGTTAACAGATTATTTTTCATGCCAAGAAATTTTTGAAAATTGTTAAAAATCAAACAAATAAGATGTGTGAGAAGTATAGTTTCTGTATTTTTATATTATTGGATGTTAGATCTTCTGCATTAATTTTGTTAATCCCCGAATCTTACGGAAACTTGGCTAGATCTCCTTTTCTCTCTTGTCAGCAAAAGGAGCAAATAATCGTCTCCCTTAAAAATGCTTACATGATTTTTGAACGGCTTCTAAACAAAGGCTAAAATATATTTAATTTCAAAGTAATCGGATAAAACAATTATTGGGAGGCCTTTAAACTTGAATATAATATTGACCTCCTACATAAACTTTTTTATAAGTACAAATTTTAATATGTTGAAGTGAAACTTCGAATTTTAATAAGTCGAAGCTCATTTATTTTGAGTTATTAAAATTTGTGATCTTAAAGTATCTTGAAAAATCTTAAGGGAAGTTTCATTTTAAGATTGAATACAAGCAAGGAAATCCACTATTTAAAAAATAACTATATGAAATAAAATTTGTTAAGTCATTTAAAACTATCGAGACATGAAAGCTACTTTCAGTACAGTTATCATGATCAGCGTGGACATTGTTATATCAATAGTGAGCTATCAAGTAACCAAAAAAGTTTTGTTGCTGTGTGACATAAAAATTCCTGATGCAGTCCGTATTGGTAGGATAAAACGGTCTTTATTAATCGAAGTAAGCACCATTACATTCGACAATATTTTCCCCTAATGATGCAAGCTCATGTATACCGTTATGATAAAATACTTTCTTTAAAAGTAAAAAATAGTCCTCTTCGGTTTTGATATTTTTCAGTATCACGGTGCCGTCTCGTTTGCATGTGATTGTTCAGTGCTTGGAACAAGTAATAATCACTTGAGGGCATGTCAGGGAAATAGGGAGAATTAGGAAGTAGTACTCATTCTAATGCAGTAATCACATTCAGAGACACATTTGGGATGCGTGGTTTTGTATTGTCTTGCGAGTACTGAACATATTTCCTGTTTATCAATACTAGGACTCTCACACGCATTCAAATTGTTGCATGTAGACAGAAGCATAATTGGTCTAGTTACGTGTTGAATAATGACAACCGATGTCCACCATATAAGTTACAACGGTTTCTTGGAATGAAGTGGGGCCTTTGCAATCCCTGGAATCGGATCTGTCCTTGACAACCAATGATGTGAACGCTTGTGGCCAGTGTACTGAATTTATTTTTCACTATACACCAGCAGAAAATGCAGAAATTTATGGCTTAGATGAATAACATTTGATGTTTATTGCATCGTCAGGGAGTCAATTGCTTAACACCTTTCCCAGCATGAATGATTTCATCAGATAAATATAACTTAATTTCAAGTTTCTGACAGGTTTGAGAGGTATTCTCTTCGATAGCACTTTTCAAATCATCCCTTTTTGAGACTGTTGGCGCATCCAATCGTGGTGCATCTTCTATCGATTCAATAAGGAACGGAATTTGCGATGCTATCTATATGCGGTATGTTTAATTACTGCATCATCTTCAAATGCCATGTATATTTTTCGTTATGGCTCATGAGATTTTGTCTCCGTTTGTACGCATGCATCAACCTTGCTTTAATAGTGTACTTGTTTTCTATCCTTACTAAACCTCTTTTCGGATTCACAAATTAAACCGAAATCTAAAATTTCCTCGTGTGCAAGACTTGTATGTCATCTGTCTGAAAATAACGAAAATAGCTTTATGCTAATTAATGTGTGTGCATTGTGGTCTTTAAAATTTGCCTTAGATAAAAATGACAGAACTTTTCTAGTTACTTGATATAAAAAGAAATTTTGAAAATTATTCTTATCTAAAAATCACCAGCATATTTTATTTATAAATAGTATAAAAATTATTTTCCCTTCCTTAACGATTCATCTGTCTTTAGTTTTTAACTAGGCTTTTCATGCTACGGACATAAAATAAATCTACATATTTTAAATAATAGGACTTAACAGAACGCTTACATTATTGAGTGTTTAATGTGTTTGCAATAATGAAATAAAAGGGGCCATTAAATAAGTTTTTTTATAAAAAATATACTAATTTTAAATTTTTCTGTAAATCTTTTTTATAACTTTTAATGAAAAAAACAAAAAATTTTATATTAGAATTATTAATTTATGAATAATATAAAACTAATAATACTTATTTATCAAGCAAATATTTTTAATTAATAATATAAAAAAATATTTTAAAGTACATTAATATAAATTTAAATTCTCATGTTTGCATTGTTGATTTAGAGAGTGAATTGCATTTAAATATGCTTTTCGTCATATTTTCAATATAAAAATATAAAAAGAAACAAAATGTCTCTTTTTCAACCCAAAAATATTTACCTTTAAAATTTTGAGTTTTTCGTTAGCCGAAAATAAGCTACAATTCTTTTTAAATTCTTGTTAATAATTCTTGAAAATTGCTGTAGTAGCTTTGAATAAAAGGGTCTAACTTGGCTATTCATATCTTAATATTAGAGTATTAAAATAAATAATTCCAAGTATTTCCGTCCATTGTCATCAACACCATTTCAGTCACCCGCTTTTGTAGGAAATAACCAATATTTTTTCTAAATTAAATAATGAGCCTATTAAAAATCGGTTTAATTTAACTACACTTTTAATACTTCTATTTGAATTGCTTATTTCCAGAGAATAAACAATATTTTTAAAAATATTACATGAAAAATCGTTGTAAATGAGTAAAATTTATTTTCCCTTCTTCTGTTTAAATCATTCATTCTGTGTGTGAGAAACAAACATTTTAATTCAATTGAAATATAAAAATACAGTATTTAAGAGATAATTTTCACCCAGTTTTACGCTTATTGTTTCTAATTGATATATCATCCGCAGAGAAATTACTAAAATATAAAATAATTAAGATGAGGAAAATTATAGAAGTTTTGAAAAATTTTTATTTTCTATATTGTCATTTAACTTAGTCGCACCTTTGCAAAATAGATAATTTCTTTTTAATAACTTAAACTATTCAAACAATGGCAAAGAAACCTGTATTTAAACATACGTTATGAAATTTTTGCTTGACTTGTTTAGTTTCTGAAAACAATTTATACATTTTAATTGAATTAAAATGAGAAAGCTAGTGCTTGTTTAGTAAATTCACATTTTCATTTTAATTAAACTTATTGACTTCCTTAAAGTAAATGTGATTTCAGTTAAAATGAAATATATAATTTCTATAGTTTTTGATTCTAAAAAAAGTAGATATTATGTAATTTTTGCATTACCTAAAAATATATCTCGAGTTTTGTATAGGTTCAAAAGTGATCAAACTAATGCATTAACTTATGTTATGACCACAACTTATTGATTTAAAATATCCAAAGGGATTCAATTGATGTATAATTGGTGTGGTTATATGTTTATAAAAATATCAGCAGCAATGTATTTTTTTTAACTTCTAATTCTATCTCTATAATTCCTCTTAAAATATATTCACAGCGATTAAATGACATTTTAAAACTTTCTTTTTCGAAACAATGGATAGTATTTATAATACATAGATCAAAGGATATCTGTCAGAAATTATTGAGTAACAAACGGAAATTTAAATGCCAAAGGAAACTTTTTAATTAATGAATGATTTATCAAATATGAGAGTGAATCACATGTGTGCTTCTAGAATTAATGCATTTTCATTGAACCTTTTAATGATTATTGGCTTCTATAATATATATATATATCAAATGTTACTTAATTTTTAAGAGTTTTTAGATTATGCTAAAGTGATTTCTATGATACATTATAATTTTTAGAAGAAATATGTGGTGTGCAATATATATATATATATATATTTCTTCGTTATATTTGACAATACTTTTTTTTCTTACTAATATAGTAATTTTTCTGTTTCTCAAAATTGGTAATAGTTAAATAAATGCAATAAATATATTAACTAGGATTTTTTTTGTTACAATATTGAAAAACTAGTTAAAATGTTTTTAAAATGTGTATAACTCTTAGGGGATATTCACAGTAAAATAAAAAAACGATAACAAAATTAAAAAAAAAAAGTTTTTTGAACTTTTAGATTAAACTGTAATTTTATTAAAAATAAAAAAAGTATTACGTTATTAAATTTATACGTGAAAGAATATTCAAGAACCTCACACTTAAATTGTTGTTTAAACTAAAGAAATTGAATTTTTAAAAATTCATGGGAGCTAATTTTGAAGAAAATAATTTAATTATTTAATTAAGCTGTTATATATATATATATAAAGGCTTATTCATGAAATTTCATCTCTAGATGTCGAATTTGTCAACTTGTGCTTAGAACTTCCCTTGATTAGGAAAAGCTAAGTGTTCCTCTTATGATGTAAAATAAACAGGAAAGTTGTAAACATATTTAAATAACAAAATTGAAAGCTTGAGTTGAAACTTCAAGATTTTTTGCGATTTGCATTGTAATTTCTCCCTGTATTTCCTTTTTTCTGCATTCATGAGTGATTTTTTTTAATACAGCTTTACACAGAAGGACTTAGAAAAAAATTAAAAATATTTTCATCTCCTTATTTGAATAAATTTAGTTTATATTTTATTTCCTACTGTAACAGATTATGATAACTTAATTTATTTTAAATGTTTTATTATGCTTATGAAAAATAATGCAGCATTCTGGGTCTATAAATTTGAGAGTAAATTTTCTCGTGGAAGCTAAGCATTCACATTAAAGTGTAAGCTTTTTGAATTGGAAAAATATTATTTTATCAGCTGTTTGAACGGTGTTTAAAAAAAATAAATGATGAAATTTCTTTCATCGTGGACAAATTTATACTAGGTTTATATTCAATTCATTTTACAATCCAAAATATTTTAAATGCCTTATTTTTATAGTGTTCGTCTTCAGAGTACTCGAATTATATTTTAATTTTATATATTAACGAATTTTATCGCTTTACGAGTAACAGTTGCACAATTAACAAGTCTTATAAAACAAAAAGTGTTTGAAGAAAAGTTGAATTTAGTTCATAATATTATATATAATGTTATATATAATGCGTTTTTAAATAATTGTAAAATAATTCTCTCGAAAATATATTATTTTTCAAAGTGATTACAATAGGTGAATGTTTTGTGAAATGAAAATATTTCCAATTTAATCACATTAAATTTTTGCAGTTAATACGCTCTGTTAAATTACTAGAAAATATAGTTCAATATCACAAATATATTAACGCAATACTTTCTTAATCTGCAAGACAGTATCAGATTTTGCTTCTTTTTAATGATTCTTAATATTCAGTTGGAAAGGATGGCAATGAAGGTTTGCTTTGAAGTGAGATAAAATACAGAATTAAATAAAAGAAATGTGACAATTGAAGTGTAACAAGATTGTAATAAGACAATAAATTTTCACAAGCTCAAAAGATAGCAATGCCTGATACCACATCAAATAACTTAAGCACACCACTGAAGATTCTCGAAGTATATGAACAAAAATAGTAGCCCAGTCAGCTAGTGTAAATATATATGAATTTATATCCGCCTTCCAGCCATTTTGCCCATGACTAAACCTAAGCCACTGATATTGTCAATGACGAAAAAGAGAAAAGCTTTATCTTGGATATTCATATGAATGGTTTCTTGTCCACTTGCAGGAGCTTGGATGCCATTGCCATTCTTTATATTGACGTTTATTTTGTGAATGAGGTTCGTGATGTGTAACCAGCGGAAATCACTCATTCCGAGAAGTTCGGCAAAACCTGGAGTAAAGAGGTCTACTAGTCCACTTCGAAAAAGTGCTTGCGTCAAGTTTTTTGGACTATCTTCAAAAGAGATTGCAGGCATCTGAAAGTAAAATAATGTAAATCACTCATATTTTTCTGAAACCAAAATTATTTATAACAAAATTTAGAATACAGAGTGCCTAAAATGTAAATTTGGAAGATGGCTTTAGTTAATATAGTTATAAATTTTTAAGTTTATATTGAAGCATTGACATATTGATAAAACATAACAATATATATAACAAGGTCTTAAAAGGAAATTAATTATATATATATATATATATATATATATATATATATATATATATATATTGTATGAGAGGCATATAAAAATGAACTTGGGATAACTATATTGCTCAGCAGAAATGAAATATAATTTGTAAAGCATAAAATATAAAACAAAATATAGTTTAAGAAAATGTTACTAACTTCTAAGATGATATTTCTGGATTGCATTGTTCCTAAAATATCTGTAATATGTTGAGCGTTGAGTCTGGTTTCTAGCATATTAATGCTACTTGTGTCACTTGGAATCAAAAGAACTAGTGATAATAAGCCACTTCTGAAGGGAACTTCAACGGCTGTGCAGCCCAGATAATCATAAGTTCCATGCCGTAGACCCCCTTGTCTTGTTCTTGTTGGCGCAGTGATGAAATTGTGTGTATTGTAAGCACTAGCAGCAACATAAGGAACAGATTGAGCAAAAGCTGGTGCATAGTATGATGATAGACCTCCCATTGGTGGCAATCTGCTGTGAGTTTGTTGAAATGCATGGTTAAGGCCATAAGAGTGTGGTCCCTGGGAGAATTGATTATGACTGTATTGTGAATGGCGATGGATATCATCTTGTGGTTGAGAAATAGTGGAACCAGTAGTATCTAATACACCATCAAATGACAAAGCATTAAGAAGTAAGACGCTTGTAGTTTTTGGTAAAGGTTGAGCAAGAATGTTCTTTATGTTTCCTCGCGTTTGTTTCTCAACGATTGCATTAATATGAAGTCTACTTTCTTCACCGTACATGCTAAAATCCAAGGGGTGGACGGATGTGTTGTAGAATGTATGTAAAAATTTCTGGTAGTGATACAAAATACTATATTCTCTTTGAACGTAAATGCTGTTAAACAGCACTATTTCAAAATCTTGAACTCCATAGTCTTGTCGAAATCCACCATTGCCATTGGCCATATGATCTGCTATGTGATGGCCAGGAGTTACTTGCAAATTATCTCTAAGATGAATAAGTAAATCATGAAATGCAATATGTACATCTTCTTGTCGGACACCCCATAAGTACAATGCCTGTTGTAAAGCATTTGCTGATCTTCCCTGAGCTCCAAGTAGAATCATTGCCAAAGAAGTGCTTATGCAAAATGGGCAAAAAGCTACCCCTTCATTCTTTGGCACTTTTAGAGCCCGATAAAGATCTATTCCAAACTGGTTGGTAGAAAACGCTAGTTTTCTCATTGCAAATGTTAATGGCCTTATTTGCGCATCTGATGATATATACTGTGCTGACACTATGGCCCATGTGATGATTGAAATACTCAAAATTCTGAACATTTTGCCAGCAGAATTATCTGAAAAATAAAATTGCACGAATTATTTGGATTCATTTAGAATTAGAAAAGTTAAATTATATATTTAATATTGCAGCATAGTTTTTCATTGCCAATATTAAGATGGTTTCTTAAGTGCTTTGGTTACATTTAGATCAGTTATTTTGAGTGCTCTAAGGTATTTATGTCAATTAATTGATGTCTGCAAAATATGAAAGTGATATAACGTACTAATTGAAACGAGCCAAATGTCTAATATTTAGAAATCAATTTTTAATATTAATTTCATATTCGTGACTTTCAAAATCTTAGCATACATAATATTCAATTGTAATCAGTAAAATTCACTTTAATTATAGAGAAAAATTGATATACTACTGCAGTATTTTAAATTAATTATTGCTTATCAAGTGCTCAATATATGCTGAAATATATATTTAAGTTAAAATCACTATTCATACTTAAATCGATAAATCTAAAACGATATATGCCTAAAATATTAAATATGTTAAAATTGAATAACTTGAACATTCAAAAATAAAAGAAATATAATTACGTTAAACATGCAGAAGCGTATTCAAGATGTTGCATGTACTTGGGCGCAACATACATTTCAAAATATTTTACAGTAATGTGTAGTATTTTGGAAAAAATCATAATTTAATGGAATTACATAATAATTCTCTAGATCTGAAAAAAAATTTATATTTTCGGCACGAATAGAAAAATCTATGATTGAAAAAAAATATTAAAAAAAAAATAATTGTTTATTTAAGTTCTTAATAAATTGTTTTAATTCTAGTCTTCAAAAATATAGTTCAATTGGAAAACCAGTCCCATAGAAAGCTGAATTGTTTCAAAAATTATGTAAAATGAAATAAACAATTGGAAAAAAATAAACTTTTAATATAATAAAATATATGAAAGATTCGGCTTAAAACTTCTTAAATTTACATATTTGCAAATAACTATATATAATAACATTTTAACTATATAAATACAATTTTTCGAAGAAGAATTGTATTTATATATTTAAAATGTTAAAATTTTACTATCATCGCAAATTGAAAGTATTAAAAAGTTCATGAACTATGCAAAAAAAGCTATTTTTATTAATAAACAAAAAATTTAGATTTAATTGTTTTAAAAAACTAATGACATCGTCATTTATCTCATGTTATGTTTATGCCACCATATGTTATATTATGCCAAATCTTTATGAAAATCTATTTCTTAATATAATATGAAGAGAGAAAAAAGATATATTCTGTTCATGATATGATCAAATGAATGGAATAAATTTAATATATTTCTAAGGATTACAATTTTTACACTTTTTACGTAAACTATTGACAAATAAAAATGTACTTAATCATTGATTTTACTTAATTGAAAAAGATTTATCAAAAGAAAAAAAAATTCTTAAAATATATATAATTCTCTTTAAATTACTTTTCAATAAAATTTAATAAAAATAAAGTATTGTTTTTGGAGTTTTATCATAGAGAATTTATGAAAAACTGTCAGACATTTTATAAACGTTCGCATAATAATATCGGCTATAAAGGTAGCGTACAAGTTCTATTTTGTAAAAATTTAAATTTGATTTGATATTCAAAGTGTTAGTTAAATTTAATTGTCTTAAATATTTCTTTCATTTTTATTTTTATAATTGCTTTTCTATGTTTCGTAGTCATTCATAAACCATTATATCAATAGTACTGCGATGTTCAAATTGACAACTGATAAACCATTTCAATATAACAATAATTTGTTTCAATGAAATAAAATTTATTACTACATTTCTGTAAATATCTCAGTAGAACTTTAATTTATTTTTAAGTTTACGTAACCAGTTTTGTTAACTCATGTCTATACATAGCAATAATTATTTTACACTGTAATAAAATTGAATTTTTGTAATATGTTAAACAAACAAAATTTTATAACTAAAAAGAAAAATTGGCTTTCAAACAAAATATTAATAATTTTTATACGCACTTATTATTTATTTTAATGTAAAAATAATTCCTACATACATAAACATTATTAAAAGCTTATTTATAAATACATTTTTAAAATTAAAATTTTTATTAAATATTTTAAAGTAAGCATTTGAAAATATTTTGCAGCTGGTAATGAATAATTAATTTTAAAAAATTTTATTTTCGCTGCATAAAAGAATTATTTTTGCTTTGCATAAAAAAATGTCGGAAATTAAATGTGTGGAGTAGGTTTATTTTCCAAATTTTCTCATAGAGTAAATTTAAGAAATAAAATACAAAAATATGTTTCATCTGAAGTAAGTGAATTGAAATCATTAAAAGAAGTAGTTTTATCTTTCAGTTGAAACTGGATTTTCCTTTTAAAGTGATTGCTTAGTTTTCTATGGGGAAACCTGAAATTCGATAAGCAAAGGCAACTTCTGGTTGAAACTAAGATTAAATAATTCTTCATAAAATGATATACAGAATTAGACTTTGAAATAAAATGCTTTATGAATTATAAGCATACTTAATAGAATGAAGTTTAGTAGATTGTTTTTTATGCAATTTTTCCAGAAAGGGAAAGGAAATGGCAGATTTTCCTTATTTGTGTTTTTTTGTCATAGATTTCGTCTTCATTTTTTTCTCCCAATAATGAGATAGATTAGATTTTATTGAACAATATCTATCTATTGAGAATTTTTAATTTGAAAACATGTATGTGCAAAAAAGAGTAAGAAAAAAAATACATTTTCATTTATTTTTATAAAGAAAAAAGAAGCATTTATATTGTGAACTCGAAAAAATATTCATAACGTCAGAAATAACTAATATTAGTTATCGCAAACTTACAAAAAAAAGTAAGTTATTAATTGTAAAAAAAATAAGAATATTTTGTTGACATCTCGTAACTGACATAACTGACAAATACTGTAAAAACAGTAAAAGACATTTGAAAATTCCCCACGTCTTTGCCTTCAGAAAATTGTTTTTATATATAGTGGGCTATATTCATGTATCACAAGGGAGAAAAACCTGAAAATTCTCAAGCATTCACCTTAACAGGCATGTATGTTTAAAGCAGTTGAGCAACATCCATCTCCAGTTGTTAAATAGTTACAGTGATTAAATCCGGCACTTTCCACTAAGTGATGTTGAGCTTTAAAAATGGTGTATTAAAATTAATTTTTCGGAATATTTGAAAACCAAGATTTTAAAAATTGTATAACGAATTATCTTTTCATCTGTAAATTTATTATCCTTTCTTCAATAAATTTTGGTTTATTCATAAATAATGGCCCTATTTAATTAATTAATAATGCATATTTTTGTTGATTTGAAAGTATACATATACATACTTATACAAGAAATCACTTTTGCTTAGGTTATAATTGCCCAGAAAATTATTCTGAGTTGAAATTGTTCAACAAAATTAAATATAGGGGTTCAATGTCATGAGAAAATACTATGATTAGAAATGGAATGAGTTATTTATAATTCATTCAAGAATTAAATTTAACACCTTTTTGCAGGGATTAGTTCAGTTATTCTCTATACTAAAAATATAGCAAAACATAAAAGAATTAGAAAAATACTTTTTTAGTACAAGAAGTAAATATAAATATTTATATTTTAATTTTTATACAAGAACACTTTTTTTCAAATAAAATACTTCGTTTTCATATTTTTTATTTAAAATGTAAAATATTATAATTTTCATGAGTAAATAAATGAGATATTGTCACTTCCTGTTACTCTAACTTCACCAGATTTTTTAATATATTTTAAAATACTTGATATCCATTTGTAAAATAATTTGTTTTTAAAATGTTAGCTATAGGTATTAGCCGAAATCTAAGAATATAAATTTTTTTAATGAATTTCTAAAATTAACTAAATATAAACTGATGTCTTCAATTTATTTCATGTGTTAATTAGAACAGAAAATTCTGATTTTAGTATAATTTCCTACAGAAAATCATAGTGTGATCTTGAAAAAATAAAAGTTTAACAAAAAAAAAAAAAAAAAAGAAAAAAAAAGAAAAGAAAAAAAAAAAAGAAAAAATAAATTTTTATCCACAAAAACATCATCGTTCATTTAATATTAAAAAAAAGATTAATTATATGCAGGTTGAATTTTTGAGAATTAATAGATTTGTATTATACGCTGTTGTAGTTATATATAAATTTAACAATGCAAAATTTTTGCAAGTCTTTTGATGAAATAAATTTATAAACTCGAGTACTAAAAAAAAAAAGTGAATATGAAATTCTTAAAACTCACCGAAATAATGATCGTTTGATCCCAAATAACATTTTTGTTTTAAAATTTTATCTAAAATTTTAAAGGATAAAACTTTTTTCATATGAAAAATTATCTAAATGTAAGTTGCTTAATATAGGAGTACCTAAAGCGTTACTGAACATTTAGCACTTCTCATGAATAAAGCACTGACCTTGGTGAAAGAATAGCTTACAGGTCATACAATATCTGAATAGAATGAAATGTGAATGATCGGAGAACTTTTTTTTGTAACCTTGTGAGCTTATCGAAAACATCTGAGCACTTTTGACCTTAGAGGGCACTAACGATATATTTGGTAACTCATTGTAAAATAAGTCAATTATTTTTAAATTCACGCCCCGACGATATGTTTAATTAAACTGATTTTAATCAGTTGATGCGTTTTTCTAAAATAGAGCTGATGACTAAGTTTACTATTATTTGTTTGCTATTGCTGTTATGTTTATTTTTTCATAATTATCAAAATCAATAAAATATAGATTTGCTGGTATTTATTACTCTAAAGTTATTCACACTTTTTGCAGTAGGAAAAAAAAAGTTGGTATATATAAATTTTATATATAATTAATGACTTTTTTTTTAAAAAAATTACGCATTTTTCATTTGTTAGGAATTTTATTTAGTTTAAACTCAAAAAAAATGATAATTTTTATATTTGAAAAACGAATTTTGATTAACTACATTTTTTTCTATGGTATTTATTTTATAAAGTATTATATTAGTAAGAAGAGTATTAAGCACAGTTAAATTCTTTTCTGGCATTTAAAATTTGCACATGAATACAAAGGAAATTTTTGATAGTAGGCATTTCAAATATATGTTCGATTGTACTGTCGTAACAGTTACGTGTTGAGCAACCCAAAGAAATCAAGCTATTTTTTTAAAAAAATAATCAATAAAGATATACAGTTTAGATTTAAAATAATTTAAATATTATAATTGAGAAACTAGGGTGAAAATGCTTTCTGTTTTCTTTTTATACAATTTATTGGGATATGAATTGCTAGTTTCTTTAAAAAAAGCTGGAATTCACAGTCATCTTGTTATGTCCATCAGTCGATGAAATATCTCCCGATTTTAAACAATGATAAGATTGATGACTATCTTCATTTCCTATTGTGGACTTCATTGCCAATTTGCTCCGATAACTTTATAATCAAACGGGTCAAAATTTAACCTTGCACACTTTAAGTGAAACAAAATAAATAAATCACAAAAGAGAATATTTTTTTAAAATTTTGTTAAATGAAAAACCAGTTGTACTTTCAATAACATAATTTTTTTTAATGTGATTGAATTATAGTTAGTGAATGAAATATATGATTCACATTTTGTGTGAAATGTATAGTTCAAACGTTATTTTATAGCTTCATGAATCTAATGAATTAATACTTATTATAACTAAATTTATAAGAAGAGTTTGAAACATAAATAAGGAAAAATTGAAAATTAAAAACTTTTTTGAGTTGAAATGGTATAAAAATATTTAAGACTACTAATATATATATGTATATAAAACTATTAAAACTTTTTATGTGAAACTCAAATTGTGCCTTTTGTTTAATTAAGACATCAGGAATAGAAAACTGAAAATAGAAAAAGGTAAATTAGAACTCGCTTAAAAAAGTTTATATTTTATGCAAAAGGATTTTAAATTATGTATTATAAGAATTTATTTCTAAAATAAACTAATCATTTGATTTGATAAATTTAATTTTTCATTCAAAGTTATTTTTTGGGATATAAAATGCTGGTTCTTTTTTTAAAAAAATTTAAATATAAATTTATTCATTACAGTTAAATGAAAAGCCATTATTCTTAAATTATAAATCCGTGAACAGCATATAAGTTATTTTGAATGATAAAATATTAAATAAATAAAAACAAATTTATTTTAGTTATTACCATTTGGTTTTATTTAAATTTTAAGAGAAACACATTTATGTTCAAATTTCTTATTTAACAAATAAATTAATTTATTATTTAAAAACAAATTTATTTTAGTTATTATCTTTTGGTTTTATTTTAAGTTTTAAGAGAAATACATTTATGTTCAAATTTCTTATTTAACAAATAAATTATTAGTGTTCTCTAGAAATGAAAGGAATTTATTTAAATGAGACAAAATTTGTTCTAGTATAATATTGGCAAAATTTATTGATGATCAACAATTTATTATGTTTTCATCACTTTTGCTTAGGAGTAATAAAAATATGAAAAAAGAAAAAAATATGTTAATTATTGCAAAATATGAAAAAAAGAAATTGCCGATATTCGAAATATTTTATTGCTGAATAAATTATATATGATTTTTTTATTTCTCCTTTGATTATACGCTCTCTTTGTTAAAAATCAATGAATATTCTTAAAATTAGCGA
Organism: Latrodectus geometricus; assembly: GCA_026290005.1. Classification (NCBI taxonomy): domain Eukaryota; kingdom Metazoa; phylum Arthropoda; class Arachnida; order Araneae; family Theridiidae; genus Latrodectus; species Latrodectus geometricus. Next base: position 98,265 of record JAPDSC010127646.1, read on the forward strand.
TTTACATAGTAGAATGTAGGAAATCTGTTGAGGAAACATATATGCGATATTTGCAATTTAATAACATATTTATTGTAATGACATCGTTAGAAAAAGTCTCATTTTTATATCATCGTCAAATCAAATGAAAGGAATATTTTCATATTCTTAATAAGTACTTTCCTTTTCATTTCCTATTTTACATTTTCATGACAATCCAATTAAGTTTACACTCACTCATTCAATATTTTCTTGAAGAAATTGATCTGAAATACTAGAAACTCATTTATTCAAATGCTATTGCTAACGGATGAATTTCAAATATTTTTTTAACATTAAAATTTGAGGCAGATATTAATTTAAAAAATCTTGCGGAATCATTTACAACGAAAATATCTACTTATGAATTAAATGTCACATTATTAATATCCGATGCTTGTGAACTGATATTATAAATGATAAACAAAAAATTTGGATTAAATTATTTTTTAAGTCAAATAACGCATTCATTCTTGTTAAAGAAAGATATTGTGAATAAGTTGCAAGCCATTAAAGGAAAAAAATGTGCTTATTTGAAAAATATGCTTAGATTAAAATTGTGCTTAACTTAATGTTTTAAATATGCTTAGATTAAAGTTTACAAATGAAATAATAATGTTTGAATTTTACAAAAATTAAAATCAAAAAGAATATCAATTAATGTTACGAAGTGTTTTAGATATTTTCAGTATTATTTCAATTATTTTCAACTGGAAAACAATTGTGACATAATTAGTTGACAAATGCTCCAATTTTAAAAATAACTTATATTTCAATGAAAGCAATATTAAAAATAACGTAACCAATTTCAAAAATATCAAATATTCAAAAGACTTTTGTTTATTTTATATGAAATGAAATTAACAAATACTATATTCGAGTTTTGCGAGTTTCCAAAACATGAATAAAAATAACGTAAACTTACTTTTCTATACAACAGTTTTGAAGTTCCTTTGATTTTTCCATCTTGTAATAAGACTGTATAAAATAAAGTGCAATACTTACGAAGCAAACTTTTTAACTCTTAATAGGGAAAAAATGAAACGGATATGTGCATTACCTTGAAGACGAATTTTGCTTAGCCTGAGAGAATCTTTAGTTTATTGTTTGATTATATTATACGTACTTATATTAGTTTATACGTACTTCATGAAGTTTTATTAATAAAACGGAGACTATAAGTTTCTGTTGACTCCAGCAAAAGATGTTTCTATAAGTACAAACAGGCATTTATTCTTACATTTGCAATTTATTTTAAAGTTCTTCCTAAATTTATGAATTGAGTATTATTTCATTTTTAGATCTATATTACAGCATTATATGTCAGTGATAAATTGATAAGTTATATATTTTTTATAA
>JAPDSC010127646.1:101976-139165 GCA_026290005.1 Latrodectus geometricus
TATATATATATATATATATATATATATATATATATATATATATGTATGTGCGTGTGTGTGTATATATCGAAATTTTGTAAGCATTGAGGTAGGTTTAAAATTGAGAGATGCAGTTTTGATTTAACACCCAATATCAAGAAATATATATATACAGTATTATATATAACTATTACATAAATTTACACTAGACAAAATATTATTTAAATTTCTATTTGAATTTTTTGTGAATTGTTACGTTTTAACATTATTTTATATTTAACTTTTCTACATATTTTCATGCTACATTTCTAAAAATAAAAGCAAAAATATGGATAGAGTGCGGGAATTTTCTAAGTACTATATGCTAAATAATATTAGAAATTTAAGTTTATCCATACAATATTAATTAATAATATTGAAAAATATATAATTTAAATAAAATTAAAATAACAATTATTTTAAATATTTAAATATGCATAAAATTTTTATTCTTCAAAAGAAAAGTATCTCATTTAGGAAGGTATTTCAAACATTAGAATCTCAAAGGAAATCCAAATATTTGCACTGAATTCATCTGTTTATCTTGGTCATGTTAATTTCTTCTACATTTGTCAGAGTTGTAAATTTGATCGAAACAATTTAATGCTTCAGTATACGCCTTAAGTAATCAATGTAATTACTATCTTAAGCCTATTTCTATTGATGCAAAGATAAGATAATTTGGCGAATATAAAATCAATTGACACTGGAATTTTTTTATACTTCTTATATTTGAATTTAAAGTTGTTTTTTTTCTAACAATTGTTTACAATTATAGATCAATAGTTAAAAAATTTCAGTTCCATAAAAGTTTTCTCTATCAACCTACATTGTCCCAAAGTGTGTTTAAAAGAACAATTAATCATTTGAATGGAAAGATGGACTAAATATTTTCCAAATAATACAAGAATCCATCACTCATTTGGTGAAAATGATAACACATCTCATGCACTTCCGTAGAAATAAAGCTTCATTATGATCTTATAAAAATGGTGACATTTTTGGGGATGCGCGTGTTCGAATAGTTGACGTTTCGGATTCCATCTTTGAATTCGAATGTGAATACATTGGACAATCTCTATCTCGATATTTCCCGGAAGCCGGACACAAAACATATCCTGTTGAATCATCCGAAACGTTTCGTGTTGGAATTCATAGGTTATTGCTCCAACATAACAAAATCCTTTCGTGTGGGAATTCTTCAGGACAACCGTTACAACACTGCATAGTCACAATTTATTTGCTTTAACTTATTTTTGAATACAAAAAATTTATTTCCCTCAAAAATGGGTTCTGATAGTTTTCATTTAAAATTGTGTCAAAAGCACATTAAACGTTTTGAATAAATATTAAAATGGTCCTATTACACCGGAAATAAAACTGGTGCTCTATTTTTCATTTAAAATTTTTTATAATCTATTATTAATTGTTATAGATTTTTTGGATAAAAGTATTAGCACGTTAATCTCATTATTGCACCTATCATATTATTGCTTTATTTACAACAAAAGAATAAATTTAATTTATTAATAATGATTAATGTAAGCTTGTCAGATGAAAGAATAGCACTAGTGAGAGAATCAAAACGGTTTAAGTCTATTATGCAACGGCTACATTGAAGGTATCTGTTTAGGTGGTTTTCATCTGAAACTGCAGTAAGAAGTTAAGGATGTAAAGCAGACAAATATTTTTACTTTTATTCACACACAAATTGACAGAATTTAAGTATATAAATCTTGAATAAGTTTTTATTTCTTTTTCGAAATTTCTTTTTCACTTTGAGTAAATTTCATCCGTTTTCTAATTCACTTGTTTTAGTTTTGTTTATTTTAATTTACTGGTTAAATTTAGATCAAATTGTTTAATTTTAACTTATTATTTTCATAAATTAATACATTTTATGATAAAATTATATTAGCATATTAAAATTTCGTCAAACTATATCTAGTTGTGATGCTAACATAGAATGTTTTAGACATTTGATAAGGAATTATGATGTTATAAAGTAACGTATGCATTATTTTATATGCGATATTCTTTATTGAAATAATAAAATGAAGTTTTGGGCTGCTTAGTATACAATTTTTCGGAGTGATTTATTTTTCTTATGAACAGATAAATATTGCTTGTCTTTATTTTTCTATTTCAAAAATGTTTATTCATTTCACAGAAAGAACTGATCTTTCGCTTGCATCTAAATATTTACCATTAATTAATAAATTTTTATTAAATACAGTAAAAGATAAAGGCAAAATCTTTACACTTATTTTAAGAAGTCAAACTTCAAAATTTTTACCAATAATACGTAGCATAAAATTCTAAATATATTTTTGAGTCGCATTTATTTTATCCCAGTTAGTAAGAGTCATAAGAAGAATTATAGTTTAAATCTGTGAGAACCCTAAAATAACATTGTTCTTCTAGATTTCGGGCAATTAAAAAATTTAAACTTTGTATTTATGGAGAACGATAATAGAATTTGTCTTCAGTATTACTCTTGATCGAGTGAAAAAGTTAAAAGATAAAAACCGTCCATAAATGTACTACTGAAACAAAAATGAATTCTTAGCACACAATGAATGTTCTGAAAATTGTTCATAAATGATGATGCAATAAAAAAAAGGGAAAATGTTTTTCAATGAATGTTTTATTCTAAAAGTATTTAAATAGGAAATGAAAGCAAAGTTTGCGCTTCTGTAATAGAAAAACAGAATGGAATACTTTTTCCTATTTAATTGAAAATATTATTGGTATTTTAACCTTATATTGTAAAAAAAATTATCCTTTTAAAGTTTTCTTCATATTTTATTCTTTATAAAAAATTTCTAATATTTAAATGATGGGGAATATATTTATTTCACGAAAGTGTTTCTGATTTGCAGCATTTGAAATGAAATGGAAAAAATGCATTCTATTTGAAAATATTTGTCTCGTTTTTGGTCAAAAATGCACTATTTAACCTTACTTATTGCGATGGTTTCCAGAAAAATATTAAAAAGGCACGTGAAACTATTACATTTTAAGCCATATTATGTAGAATATTCCAAAATGTTTTCTCATAAAAATCGTGAGAATGTTGAAGGAAATTAATGCTTGCAAGTATACTATGAATTTAACGATACAGTGAATATTATGATCAAAACTCAAAAGATATTGCTAATAAATAAATATTTTAAAAATATTTAATTGCGAAAGTTCTTTTTTCTCTGAAAATTGATATTCAAATTATGTCTTACATTGTGGAAGAAAATAATGAATTATATTAATAGTAAAAATTTTACATAGGTTTCAAAGAGTAATTATTAATCTTTTATTTTAAGACATATTATGTAGAATATTCCAAAATGTTTTCTCATAAAAATCGTGAGAATGTCGAAGGAAATTAATGCTTGCAAGTATACTACGAATTTAACGATACAGTGAATATTATGATCAAAACTCAAAAGATATTGCTAATGAATAAACATTTTAAAAATATTTAATTGCGAAAGTTCTTTTTTCTCTGAAAATTGATATTCAAATTATGTCTTACATTGTGGAAGAAAATAATGCATTATATTAATAGTAAAAATTTTACATAGGTTTCAAAGAGTAATTATTAATCTTTTATTTAATTGAAAATGATAAAGAATCTATTGTATGTTCTGTTAAAAAATTTCAACAATAATATATATTATTTTATTTCAAAAAACTATAAATCTTATTACTTTAATTCAATAAAATTAAATTTTATTGAATTAAACTATTAATATCTATATTATGAAATTAAAATTTTATTTTCTTCTAAGCTATTTTCAATTATTTAGTTCAAGATATATGTAAATACTTATGGGAAAAGTATTCTGAATATTAATAAGCAGAAACTTTCCAGTAATTTATTAAGAAAGGAAATTCTGATGTTATTATTATTATATAATATTATTTTATTAGTTTTTGTTTCGTAAAATATTTGATAAATTTATACTCATCTATATTATTTTTCTTATTATGATGTTTCCCTACATTTGTTTAAAGTAAATATATGTCACTTTAAACATAGCCTTTGAAAATTATTATTATTAAATTTTTTACTGAAAAGAAAACATCACAATTTGATAAAATTATATTATACATATTTATTATGAATAATTTTAAACATATTTAACTATTTAGTTTTTTTTTGTTTAACTAGTGAATATATACAGTTAATTTTGTTCTTGAGATCACTGTATTTAGTTTAATAAGGGTTGTTATAACCATATATTTACAAAAGAAAAAAAATTAAATTTCAAATTAAAATCCTTTTTATGTCAATTTTGCATTGAGATATTTTATAAAAATAAACGTAAAATATAACTTTTTATATGGGATTAATACCAGTTAATGTAGATTTCCTTAAGAACAGTATTTTTATGCATCAATATATATACAATCAAGAAAATAAATTTTTGCAATCAGAAATTTATCTAAAATTCTGATTGCAAAATAGTATTGCTTCTGGAAACTCACATTATTTTATTAAACTTGGTTATTAGCTTTTCCTCATTCATTAAAAGTGATCATGACATTTTTAAGCCGTTTCAAAGGTAATTTCCTTGTTTTCAGATTAAAGAAATTACTATAATTTTATCCGTATAATATATTATATTATACGGATATATAACTTAAATTTTCTGACTTTGCTTAAATTAGCATTTCATGTGAGTGCTACATAAGGTTTGCTGATTTTGAACAATTTAATATTTTTTCTTTAATAAAAATGACTATTAAATTCATATTACTAAATTTAGATTGATTAGTTTTATTAAATTTAGATTAAAGTCTAAACTATCTTAGTAATCATGTCTAAGCACAATTAGAGCTTTTAGTAGAATAAACAGAGTCTATCAATTTTTCAGTCTTTTTTAATGTGGATTATTTGTTTTCAATTAAAAGAAAATTCAGTTTTTTCATTCAAGAACTAAATTTTTGTGCATTATCATCATTTTATTAAAAAATATATAACCCATAATAATTTACTCATATTTAATAAATTGAAGTATTTTCGTTTTACTAGCAATAATGAAAATAATAATATATTATTAAAAACTGAAATAGGAACCAAATATTATAAAAAAATTGAGCATAATTATTTTTATAAAATTTATTCGTAGTTTAGAATTATTTTAAATTAAAAGCTACACAACTTTCTGGCATTTTCTTTATTGCAAATTTATAATGACAATTATGATTCATGAATTATTCGGATGGCAAGTTTATAATTATATCAGTAATAGAGATTTATTTATGAAGAAATATTTTTAATTATAAATGGGGTAAAGACTAAATTAAAAAATTAATTTTTTAAGTATAGCAAAGTTAGTAACTTTTGTTGCGTTGATATAATAAAAGAAAAAATATCAGGTTATGTATATGAAAAGTAAGTATTAACAGTTTCTAAATAATATCGTCAGAAATCTTAGTTTAAGTAAGACTTTAAGGGTTTATGTTGGAAATTAGTATTATGATCAAAATAAGTATTTTTATGAATTGGCACATTGATATTACCTTAATATTATTTAAATAAAACATTATCAACAGTGCTTTTATATGACATATAGGATTTTAAAATAAAATCTAACATTAATGAAACACTAACTGAAAAAGTTTATTTAAAAGTTCCTATTTTTTTTTATCCATGTACACGCATTAAAACGTTTATTTAAAAAAAATACATCATATTATAAAACTGAATGGAGAAATATAATATTTGATTAATAGTTTCAGCTTATTAATTTGTTCAGAAAATCATGAAAGAAATCAAATGAAAATAAAGTCCTTATTCTTCCAATTAATACCTTTAAAAGGAACCTCAAACTCATAGAGCAACGTATAACGCGTTAACAATATTCTTTATAAGGCTTCGAAATTGTTTCGTATATTTTTTAGTTTAATCCTATGTATTTTTTCTTATCTTTTCTGGATTATAACTAGAATTTTGTTAAATTTAAAGGATATTAAAAATGTTCTCTGGAGTCCTAAAAAAGAATTATGATAAAGTACCATTAAATCCCTGTATTGTATTCTATAATGCATGTACAAGAAAGAGGTTGACTTTTTAAGTAGGAATGAAACCTCTTTAAGTAACGAATAAAGTTATTTTAAGCTTTTGCTGTTGAAAGTCTTAAGATAAGTTGAAAAAAAGAAATAAAACGAAAGATTAGAAGTGGAAGAATTCATGTTTACTTATGCAGTTTAATTCTTTCACTTTACTTTTCGAGTACATTTTCAAAATTTATCGCTTAGTAGTACATAAAAAATGAATAAAGATTAAAATTTAATACATAATTTTTCTCTCAAATTTAATTAATCATGAGTTTAGTTTTCTATCTCAGGATATCTAACAGCTAATGCTACAATTTATTGCAATACGAAGCATTTTCATTTAACAAAATAAATTTCTTTTCTTTTTAAAGCGTACTTTTTCCAACGTATATTTTAGAATAAAATTTGATTTTGTATAATTAAGGTTGATTATAATGGAAATTTTTAATCACACATTATAACAAAAGTAAGGAATAGCTTCTTAATGTGTGCTCTTCAAAGGTTTCTACATGGTCACAAATGACGAAATGATCAACATTTTATAATTATTTATTTCATTGAATCATTAGAAACGTAGTTTTAACGTTATTTTAAGCAGTTTCACTGACTTTAAGAAAAATAGTTGAAGTATGTTTTTCAAAGTGATATTATAATACGAAGTTAAAATTTGATTTTTATTCTTAAGAAATGTATAACACATTACATTATTCGGAAAATAAGTGATTAATTACAGACATATATTTGAGTACGTAATTCAAACAATTAAATTTCATGGCATATATAAATAAAATTACGTTTACTTTTAAAATAAAATGTCTCCTAGATTTTTTTTTACTTTATTCCAAAATATTATAAGATTTTTAAAAATATTTTAAATTATGTTGAAGTCTTTTCCATTTAAAAAGTTATCTATTTTAAGCTCTTTGCTTTTGATAAAAATTTCTATTTTAAATAATTATTCGTTAGAATAAATTTGATTTAATATTTATTAATTAAAAATGGACACAAATGTTTTAAAAGCTTTTTAAGATCAGGAATATAAATGAATATATTTTTCTTCCAAAGAGCCTTTAACTATTTTAAGTATACAACACAGATTTATATGTATGAACAAATTGCGTTTCATATAGTTAGAATTAAATTTTATCCTCATTACCTGCTATATTTTCATCTTGTGCTGTATTTACGGATAATTTTCTTAATCGAAGAGCATTTGTTCTACTATTTAATAAATATTTCTTAAAAATCTAAAATAAACATATAATCTAATTCTGTATAGTTGTCAGACAGATGGTATTGATATTTTGAAATTGTATGTGTGTATTAGAACTATAAAATATTTTATAGTTATAATACAATTATAGTTCTAATACAATAGAATATAAAATAATATTACTATTGGATATTACGTGGAACACATCTGAGTGTTCACAAGTAAAAGAGTGTTTCATAGACCGTCAAATGACACTTGAGCCTGAATAATCTTTTTACATAGAAATAGAGAAAGATCAGACTATAGCTAGCTGTGAATGGTTTTTGGTGAAATATCAATCTTTCTTTTTAAGGATGAAAGAATAATGAACTCATTTACTTGTGAAATTGCTGCCTCTTTTAATAGTCATTAGAATATTAATTTCTTTTATGTATATTAATTTCGCGTACAACATCACCCTATCGAATTATTCTTAAATTGTGAAAAGTGATTGAAATTATTGTTCATTTTCTTCTCCATATAATCTCTATGACATAAAAATAAGAATTATGTTGCAAAATTTGTGTAATGGCTTAGATAGTTTAGAAGGTTTTATTCAATCAGTGCGGAACCGTTCATTGTAATGAAACTATTTCACCTCGCCAAAAATGATTCCAACCAACCGGTTTGTAGTGTTTGCTTTATCAGTTTAAGTTCATCATTTTAGAGAAGGATATCCTGGGAAAGCTTGTGTACGGACAGTTCAAATGAATGGCTTTTATTCAAATTGGCTTGACAATTCAATAAAAGCTATTTGCTTCATTCTGCTTTTTTTACCCCCCATTTTGCAGTAATGTTAACATCCAGAGATTGTAATAGTAATGTTTATGAAATAACTCTGCGTATGACTGTTTTTCATGCTTTGATACTGGAGTTTCTGCAATATGCATGATATTTTTTCTTAATCATACTTTTGCCGTTTGTTTTTAAATATTTTTCTTATTTATTTCAAAATAAAGCTGAAAATAGTTTTATTCTTTACAAATTCATTAACTTACTTTACAAAATACATTCGTGTTTCGTTACAAGTGATTAAATATAAATTACTAAAAGAAATAAAAATATTCCTTCTTAAAAGAAAACTTTTTAAAATTAAGATAACAAAAAAATGTGTTCGTAATACTAGTTTAATATCATTTTTAAATTTATTTTTCTTTTTCGACTTGTTAAAATTTTTGGAAAATAATTTTGAACTTTAATGTAGATTTAAATAAATTCTAATAGTGTCAATAGTAAACTAATTCATAAACATTTTATAAAAATATTAATATCTTAAATTTTCATTTTTTTTTGAAAAAAAAAAAAGATTTAAAAATGCATAAATTCATGGAGATGCGTCGTGTAATATTCTAAGCAGAGATAAAAATAGTTTCATTGTATGTAAAAATATATTATAACGATTAAAATAGTTGGTAAATTTTTATTTATGTAAATTTAAATACATATTTTAAGAGTTTGAAATCTAATGTTTTTGTCATTAATTTTTTTTATAATTTTACTAATACCTTATAAATTATTAAAGGGAAAATAGAAATAAAAAAAAATTAAAATTAACATATTTCAAAAATATTTGTTACTTTTTAATATTTTGCTTTAGTAAATAGGGATTAAAAGTAGTATGAAAATAAAGAATAATTTCCAATCATCACAATAGATTTAAAAATATCCAATATTGTATATTTGTTTATAAATTTATCTCATGATTAATAAGTAAAGTAAATATTTCATAATTTTAAATTTTTAATTTGCTAAGCAAGTTGGTAAATTGCAGAAGTGAGTTTTTAAAATTTTATTTGCTCGTATTGAAATAAAAAAGTTATATTCTTCTGTCTCCTTGATTAGGCCTTATTAAGCAATTATGTTGAAATATTATACTCTGGTATTGATAAAAAAATTATCACACACAAAACATTTTACAGTATTTTAAATTTTTTTTGGAAAATATTATCGTTAAATGATTTCAAAATGAAATCACTTTTCATAGCATCGTTTTAAAAAATTGTAAATTTAAATTTATTCAACACCTGAAGAAATGGGTTTACTGAAAAGTATTGAATAAGTATGTCGTAGTGCATTTTACCTGATATAAGACCATACATTTTTAAGAAAAAAAGGTGAGATAAGAAGCTATACGCGATGTAACATTGGTTGTAAATACTAATTAATTTATTGATAGAATTGTGCCGATAGGGACGTATTAGTTCAAACAGTAAAAATAGATTTTAACTCAGATATTTTTTTTTTGATGAAATAAGAACATGAAATAGCCTTAGACATCCAAGTTATGTTAAAAAATCCATTAATTTAATCAAGTATTAGCTAATTTTTGTGTTAGGCATTTTATTTAAATTTTATTTTTATCAAGTAAACCTTACTTTTCAAGTTAAGCATAGAAATACATAAATTAATTCATACTTGAAAAGTATAACTGTAAGAAGTTTAATTTCATTTTACATAGAAATATTGTATATAAATTTTTATTTTTATATTTTGTACCAAATTAATATTTAATATTACTAATTACTAATATTATTTCAGATATATTTATTAATTTACAGTTCTAAGGAGGAAAGAACCAAATGATAAAAAAGAAACTGTTATAAATAAATGTAATTGTCTAACAGGTTATAAAAATGTTTAATAACATACGATTCTATGAATAAGACGTTCTTATGATGATGAAATAAAGTTATCAATACTTTGATTAATAAATCATAGATAATAATGATAACTTTTATGTTAAATATATTTGAGAAAAATTCATACTTTGTAATATATACCACTCACTTTTTGCATTAATTCTTAAGTTAACACATAGGACGTCGAAATTAGGGCAAAATCTTGGATAATTTGTTGAATTATAAATTGAATTAAATGATGCGAATCACTTTTATAATCCCTGTTTAGAAGGTGGAGTTTTCAATTAGTATTTTTGATTATAATATATATTGCAGATTTATTTTCTCGGATCATGTATATAATATCAGAATTGCTCAACAATTCATTGCAATTTTATAGCTTACTAAATTTTTTTATACGTAATACCTCTGTTTTTCTATTTATCATTTACATTTATTAGCAATGAAATATTTGAAAAAAATTAATAAAAATTTATGTTTGAGACAAAAACAAATTTACGAAATTATTCAACTAGGTAAAGCTTAATTTTCAAGTGGATTTTAGTTGCTCACACACTGAAATATTTTAAGATCAGAAGTTTTCGAGTAGAATTTTACAAAAATATTTTAGAATGAACACTTTTTGCATGTATTATTCGATTTATTTTTAAAATATATTTTAGTTTGATATTATATTTATTTGGACTTTACATTGTATTTTGTTTGTATTTTAAAATTTCTGCGTCTAAACTATCATTTAATACATTTATTAATTAATCTGTGTTATTACTTTTTGGAATAGCAATATTTATTTATATTATCTCTTCTAACAAATTGATCTAACATCCTGAAATAATTCCAAAGGTATCTCAAAAATTTGCTTCAATATTAGATTTAATGAGGCAAACTAAATAAATTGAGATTCTTTATGATAAATAAATATATTCAACATTATTTTAAAATACATAAGCCACACAATGAGAGTTTTTAATTTACAAATAAATTTTAAAAGTTTTATATTGTCTTAAGTAAAATAAAACTCAAAATTAATTTTTAAAAATATTTATAAAATTAGTTGCTGAAATAAATAGCTGTTTTCATTTTTTTAAATATATTTTTAAGGAAAAGAACAGTTACCTAGTTAATAAGTGCTTCATAACTAAAAATGAAATGTGAATTATAAGGAAACAAAATTAATTAACTATTTTTAAGATGCACATATATCTGGAAAAAAGATTAAGTTATTTTAATCAATATCAAGATATAGACAAGGTACCTAAGAATAAAGCTATTAAAATTCAAATAATCTAAAATTTTGACAAAAAACTTACAAATCGGCCCAATTTAAACATCTGCAAATTTCCAAGAAATTTAAAGATTTTTTTAGATTGAAATCATATGCGGAGGTTAAATTAACGGTTAACTATACCTTTAAGAACATTGGTAATTTTTCAAACATTCTTGTCTAAGGTGAAAATTAGACACATGAGATGCTGAACTGAATGCCAAAATCCCATCATTTAGACATTAGCTTAATAATGTAAAATAATGGTGAAGTACTGTTGGTGAATTAATTCTTAGTTGTATATATTAGTGATAAAATTATTTTATAACAGAGTTTTGTAACTTTCCATCAACGAATGCAATAAAGTCTTGTATTTCGTTTAGTTTTGAATTTTTTCATTTTATTTTCATGCTTTGTTTTTAAATAATAAATATGGTTTTATGAATGAATTTGTGATTCGATCAAAAAATATGAAAGCTTTAAAAAGGAAGACACCATTTGAAAAGTCTTAAAAAAAAAAAAAAAAAAAAAAAAAAAAAACTTTTGGGTCATATTTTAAAATACATAAAATATTCATAATAATGTATTTTTCCAATGCATAAGGAAAGTAAATTTTATGAATGCAAAATCTTGCTGTACTTTTTAAAAATTATTCTACTATATGATGACAAATATTAAAAAGGCATTAAATTTTCAAGTTTTGATTTACCTTTCAAATTCCGATAACAGTACTTAGTTTTCATCTTTTAAACATATCTTTGCTTAAAGATTATAATAAGGGATTTTTTTTATAAAACTACACATTTAATGAGGAACTTCATGAAGAAAATAAGATTTTGTGCTGCATAATCCTACTAGTAACAACAAAAAACTACTCACATTTTTATAGTTTCTATATTAAATGGTTCAGCTATATGATCACATTAAATTTAAATTCCTTAAATTTCAGTTATGTGAGGTAAATATAGTTTAAGATAAGAATTTATGCTGCAATGTTTTGAACTTCTATTTTAATATTGGAAAAAATGGAAAGAAAATTTAAGACATTTACACTTTTGAAAGATTCTATATTTCAAAATTGGATTCAAACTCCATATTTTTCAGCACAGTATAATAATTAAATTTGAGCTGATAAATATCCGATAAAAAGAAATATTTGATTGATTTAAATAGTGATTGTGTAAAAACTTTTCCAATATTAACAAATTTTATTAAAGAACTGATTTTCAGAATACCAAAATAATATTTCTAGAAAACTCTTCGTGGAAAATAAGAATTTGCTCCTCAAATGATACTATTTTTTTAGCATCACAGTCGTGTGTTCTTGCTGAGCAGATGCCCACTACAGTTAGATTTCACGTAACTATTACACTACATTTATACAGATAATAATATTTCTCTTACCTTTCTGTTAAATATCCTCGGGCTTCACTGAAAATGAACAGCTCGAAGAAGAGAAGTAATATGACTGCTTTATTGAATAACCGAATCCTTTTGAATAACCGCCGTGGGGCGTGACGTAGTAGTGGTCATAATGGGATATTTTATGTGCTGGCGACACAGATCTTGTGCGCCACCTGGCAGGTAATTTTTAACTGTAGGGTTACCACCCCATATTTGTTTTCAAGTTCAATACGATGAGAAAGCGGAACTCACTGGATGATTCATTTGCGTGCTATAAATTTAGTGAATTTTCTTTATTTCTGCCAACATGTTGTCGTTAATATGATTGAATTGACAGAGTTATATGAGTCAATAAATGAGTCGAACAATTTTGAATTCCGGAATACGGAAACAATCTCTTTATATGGAGGTTTTCGTGGAACTACGGGGTGACAAGCACGATAACATTTATAGAACGGATATTTTTTGAAACTATGATTTTTTCATAGCATCAGTCACACTCAAGAGTACCAGAAAATATCAGTTATGGAAAACTATTTTGTTTAATGAATCAGCTTTTGTCAGTTTCATGTTTGAGATGCAATTAATTGTTTGATAATTACTTTATTAAGTCTCAGGAGCTAAATCAGATATTTCTTTTTATCTAAAATAGGCAAAACATGAGTATGTTTTGATCATAAAATATAATTTTCAATTTAATTTCGATTTATTGTCTTGTTTAAGAGAAATAAATTTTGAGTAATACTTAAGAAACTTGGGAAAAATATTACTTTTTTAAAATATATAGAATACTTCTTTTTTAAAAACTTATGTACAGAATGTGCTTAATTATAGAGCTACTGCAAATACTTGACTGACTATCATGTTATTAGTGTTTTCAAATGCTTTTTTAAGATGATATAGCTATAAATGTGCTTAGTCTTAAATGGTATTTTTTGAAAAAGCAGTTTTTAAGATGTTTTAATTGAATCAGTATTTTTGTGAAGCCTTAGTTGTTCTTTTCCATCTTTATGTCAGATATATTAGGTTCGTTAATACCTTTTAATTGCCTGCATATCAAAAAATTACCTGGGCTTAATGTTTCAAAGTCATCAAAATCAGAACTTAATGATGTGAGAGGTCTAGAATTTAGCATTCCTTCAATTTGAATAACTATAGTTAAAAATTCTTCTAAAGTGCAGTTGTTGTTTCCTACTACCCGCCTTAAGTAGTATTTAAACTACTTTACACCTGATTCCCAAAGTTAGGTGATCTAGGAGGTATAAATTTTCACCCGAAAAAAAACTACCAAATTTATTATCAGGATTTTTTAAAATTTCAATTAATTTTTTCAGTTTCTTATTTGCACCAACAAATGTTTTTGTATTATCGGTGAATATTTTAGCACATTTACCTCTTTTAGCAATAAATCGTTTGAAAGAAGCTATAAAGGCTTCCGATGACAAATCGGTTACTCTTTAAAAATGAACTGTACGAGTAACTAAGCAAATAAAAATTTCTACGTATACTTTATTAAGAGTACTTTTTCTTTGGTTTTTAGACCTAACATGAAATGGACCACAGAAATTAATACCTTGTAACATTAAAGGAATAAGTTTGTTCTATTCTTTCTTTAGGCAAATTTCCTATTATTTGATTCTGCATTTTTATCTTATTTTTAAGACATATCAAGCATTCATCACTACTTCCCTACATAATTTCTACCATTAAGAGGTCAAAATGTTTGTCTTGCACAATACAATAAGGATTAGCATGCAAATATTTTTCGTGATAATATTTTAAGATAACCATAGTTAATTTATTAGACTTAAGAAGAATAATGAGATTTTTCTTATCTTCAACAAATTTTGAATTGTTTAATCTACCTCCAGCTCTAAGAATATTTTCTTCATCAAGATATGGATTTAAAGATTTTAATTTACTGTTACCTGAAATGGGCTCATCTTTGATTATTTCATTTATGTCTTCCGAAAATTCCTCTTGTTGTATGAATCTTACCATAAACATTTCTGCTCATTCAATTTAGGAAGATTCTAATATACCTGATTTCCTCTCCGATGTAGATTTTACATTACGTATGAATCTGAAACAAAAACTTAACACACATGGATTAATTTTATGTAATTGTTAGAAATTTTCAACAAATCCAAACTCAAAAAAACCAACTCAAAAAATTAGAGTTCTTATTAGATAAATTATCAGCTTTTCTCAGTTCGTTGACTAGACCAACGGATTCATTTAAAAAGTTATCTTGTAACAGAAATGTTGGTCCATGAAACCAAGTAGAATTATGGATCAGGGAACTGGCACTTTCTCCTCGAGTAACTAGATCTGCTGGATTGTTCTTTCCCGGGCAGTGAGACCACGAGTTGGCATCGGTCAAGCTTGAATCACTGTCACTCTATTGGCTACAAATGGTTTCCAATTTCTTGGCGAACTTTGAATCCAGTGCACAACAATTTGAGAGTCCAACCAGAGATAAACTTTGATTGTAGCCTTTTCTTGTACGATTTTCTTTATTTTATCCACTAAACTTTATGTGAGTAGTGCTCCCATTAGCTCTAATCTAAGCAAGGTTAGCTTCTTAACAGGAGAAACTCGACTTTTCGAAACAACAAGATTTACTTCAGCTTCATTATCCTTGTAGACTTTGAGATAAATTACTGCACCGTAAGCCTTGCTGCTAGCATTCAAAAAGCCATGTATTTCCACAAATTTATTGGAAGAATTATCCAAAATAAATCTTGGGCTCTTCAATTCTGAAAGATGAGGGAATTCCGTACACCACTTAGACCATTGTTCTTCTATATCTGCATTCCTAATATTTTCACTTAATTGGTTCCCGATTCCACAGAAGAGGCTGGTGGGTGAGTATAAAAATTTTCTTTCTTTCATTTGTCTATTAAGCTTGATTCGTTGGAATTTCATTTTCTTAGCTTCATACTTGCTTCCTGCATTATTTCTTTTGCTTTATAAGAAATTTGGAAAGCTTCTTCAACGTTATTAGCTCCAGTTATCAAATCATCTACGTAGAAACAAGTATGATAAATGAATTGTGGTGGGATATTCATCACGATATCTTTCAATGTGATGCTTTTTCGTGGCGGCTAACAGGAAGGGGCTTGAATTAACTCCGAAGAGAACACACTTAAATCTGTAAATTTCAATCTCATAATTATCTCTTTGGAGAACTTTATCATTTTCCAGAGGAATCTTGTTGCATCTTTATCATCTGTTGACAAAGATATTTGCAAAAACGCCTTTTTGATATTGGCTGTGAATGCTACTTTATTGAAGCAAAGTTTGATTAATAGATCCATTAGTTTTGGATTAATATTTGAACCTGGTAACAAACAGTCATTTAAAGATATCTGACCATGATCAAATGAACTTGCATCTAACACAATGCGTACTTTGGTGGTAAGTTTATCATTTTTGCAAACAGGTTGATGAAGAAGATAAAATAAGTACTTACCTGAAGAGGATTTCTCTGGCAGAACCTTTTGGATAACACCTGCCTTCAAATAAGCTTTGATTATTTCATTATATTGTTTATGTAAAATGGGGTTTTTATAAAGTTCATTGGGGTTGAAAGAGTTCAAAGTCTCCTTTCTGCAATAGTATAGTTATCACTTAAAATAAATGAATTGGAAGTCCATGGTAAACATACTTCGTAACGATTATTGTTATAAGTTACTGTTTCATCCAATTTTTTAAAACATCATCATTAGAATCTAGCTTTGGATTATTTCTTATACCTAATGATTCAAGATCCCAAAATCTTTCTAAATCATTTTTCAAAGTATCATTATCATTATTGTTAAATAACACTGCAATTTATTTGGAATTTCTATTTCTTTTATAGTTTTTGCAACTATCCAACCGAAAACTGCTTCGCGTAAAATAATATTTTCGTTTTTTAATTTAATTTGATTTGCTTTTAATACGTGATAAAACAGTTCACCTCCAATTAAACAATCTATTTTTCCTGGCTCATTAAATTCAGGATCCGCATAGTTTAAATTCTTCGGTAAATCTAATTTTGATATGTTTATTTGTTATGAAGGAGTTAAATCTGTAATTTTTGGCATTGTTAAAAATTCAATATCAGTTTCAAAATCCTTATTAACATTAGAAATAGTAGTGGATATCA
This sequence comes from Latrodectus geometricus, assembly GCA_026290005.1. Lineage (NCBI taxonomy): Eukaryota > Metazoa > Arthropoda > Arachnida > Araneae > Theridiidae > Latrodectus > Latrodectus geometricus. Next base: position 118,770 of record JAPDSC010127646.1, read on the forward strand.
TTTTCTTTACTGTTAAAGAAGACCCGTTACCCTGCAATTTGTACTTTAACATATATTTTCTTTATTCCTGACAAGTCAGCAACTTCATTCGTACCGAAAGATGATTGCGAGCATGAGTCCAGTATTCAGCGAAAAGAAAATAAACTTCCGTTTTTTCCTTTTATTTGTATTTTAGTTGTTGAGAGTATCACATACTTGGGAGCAGCAGAAGGAGAGAGGTAGTGGTTAGTTATTGTAACTGAGCTTAGAGTTTCAGCAGTGTCGCGCTCTTCCAAGGTTAAAGAGGTTTCTGCTTGTACGCCGTCCCTGCACATGAGAGTGTGGTGTTTCCGGTGTAGATTTTTCCTTTCACATATTTGGCAAATCATTTGATTTTTACATTCCGAGAGCTTATGGGATTCGAAACAGTTAAAACAAGATGTTACATTTTTATTTCGTTATAGCGATCATTAAAAGACATTTCATGAAATTTTTTACATTTATACGTGGGATGCTAATTAATTGAACATATTGGATAGTTGGAATTTGATTTTATCATTAAATTTTTATTTTTAAAATAGTTTTCACCTTTAGGTTTTACATATGAATGTTGATTTCGTTGTATATTTTCTAATATTTGACTTCGCTTTAACAAAAAATGAATAAATTCTTCCCAATTTGGAAGCTCGTTTGTGACTTGAGTCATTTTGTATTGTTTACGCGTTTATTTATCTAACTTTTGAGAAATATTATGGATTAGCAATAATTCAGATAATTTATTCAATTCCAAATATAACAATTTCAGAGCTCTTAAGTATTTTAAAATATTATCCGAAAACTTTCGCAATTCTTTTGATAATTCATGAGTTAGTTTCTCTAAAGATTTGTTGCTTTGCCATAGTTAATTATTTGTTTACGCTGGTAATCTCTGGCTCGACGGACCAAAATGTAGGAGTCCTCCTACTGACTAAAGAATCTAAGTGGACTGTATCTTAACAAAAACAACTTTTATTCAACATTAAAAGGAGTAAGTAAAGGAAGACCAAACGGCATGCCCGTCTGTCACCTTCCCCTGTTACAGTTATTTTCTTACTAAATTACTCAAACAACTCCCTCACTTGGGTAAGTGAGAGCGCCATCTATATTTTAACGGAGGTCTTAACAAGAAGTTTCATCATATATATGAAAAAACACACGTATACAGTTATATAATTTTTTAGAATAAATCCTTAAGAAGAATTAAAATATCTAAACACTTCCTTCGAAGCTTCCAGAAAAGTAAAGTATGCTTTATTTTTGCAGTATATATTTGCATTTTTCTATTCTTTTAAAAAATATGCACTTATCAAAAAAGTGTGTTTTACATAAGTAAAATAGAACTGGGTTACGCCTTAAAAAATATGTTAAAATTGCTACTTAATAAAACTCATGTAAATTTAAGCAAACATTTAGTGAAAAGAATTGTAACTAAAATCCTATGCTACACATATATAATTTTAAGAGAATAGCTATAAAAATATTCTACATAGGAAAGTGATTATTAATATCTTAATATTTTTTGAAAATTTATGTATAATTTAACTTTTTTATAATCTTTTGGTCAATTTTATTGATTAAAAATTTAATAGAAAGATGTATATGTGTCTAAAAAGTAATTGAATCATTTTAATGAATATTCTAATTTTTTAAATAACTTTTAATGCTACTATAGACGTTCCAATGTATTTACGGTTAAATTATCTGATATTTCAAGGAATTTAAAAAAGTATCAATACAAAAAGAATGTTTTGTTTTAAGAAAAAGTTTATTAAACAATGTACTTCTTTTCAAAATTTATTTTGATTATTAGCCTCAACCTCTTTCCATTTCTAACAAAACATTTTTGTTTATTTCTCTGGGCTAGTAAGTTTTCTCATTCAAGTTTTGTCATCAGATTATTAATGAGAGATAAGACAAAATATATTAATTTTTCATCTTCGAATTTTTTAACATATATTAATCAAACTGGTGCTTACAGCAACTATAATTCTTCCAAACAATCTTGTTTAAATAAGTAGAATTTTTAAGAATTGCTTTTACACTACGGCCAAATGAGCAGAGTACCTTATTCAGTAATTAAAGAGTTCACCACAATATATTTTTCGCAAAATTTAAATATCTTAAAAATAATTTTGCTCGGGAATAAGTATATACGTTGTGTTTCGAAGTTTGGAACATTTAATGCTTTAAATACTTGTTTATGTCATAAATACAATGAGAGAATTTGCAATTTTTTGCAATCAATTTGTAAAAGAATTGCACCTGAAGCCGATAAAACTAGTAACTGTCTTAATTTTTCTTTAAATTAATATAAAATTTTTTAACTAAATAGTTTAATTCTATTATATATAAATGGGTTTTTAAGACAGAAATCTTTAACCATTATTCGCTTTTCGTGGTTGAGTTTGCAGTGATCCAGGCAGTGATTTTCACTGTTGTTTCCCTTCTTGATAAAACTTATATGGATTATTTTTAATGAATATATTTGCATAAACGTGTTTGAAATTATTTATTTATGTAGAATAATTGCTTGAGAACAAGATTTTCCTGTCTTTAAAAATCTGAATGTTTCTTATGTTTTAGATAAAATACAGTTTCAAGCAAATATCCAGATATCTCTTTGGTTGTCAGTTATTCAAATAGTAACTAATTATTTTAAAAAATAAGCTAAACATTACTAACATTATCATAATTTTCCATTGTATATTCATAATGCAGGCTAACTCTTATTAACTGATATTCATAACATGGAATGTATTTAAAAAAGTTAAGTCTTTTGTAGACATGTCAATAGGAGTGATGTCCATTCTTTGATTCTGTCTGCTGTCATCTGAGCCTTTCGCGTACCTCAAATGAAGGTAAAATGAAGCTGCATTTTTTCTCTTTTTGGAGTTTTAAATATTTGTAAGCAATTTTTTCATTAACTATTACTAGACACACGATTCTTTTTTGATTATAGAAATGATAAATTATAACAATAGTATTATATGCATATGCTTTTAAAATTAAAATGTGATTTATTTGAATTCCCACGTCTTTATTTTCAATCTCTTGATTATGAATATTCCAATCTTCCCATTTTTAAATTTATCAGACTGATTCGCATTATTTGAAATCAATGTGTTTAATCTAATTGTATTGTAATTAATGTATCGGGGCAAAAGTCACCGATGAACCCAGTGTTTCACATGAAAAACATAGAAAACACACGATTTGTTTACTATTCCTCAGGATCGTTTATGAATTTCATTTAGTGAATAAAAGATCAAAAAGTAAATGTGAGAGATGCATATATTCAAAAAACATTAATATGAAAGATTTGATAGTCAGGATCATAAAAAATACAGTCAAAATTATTTGTTTGAATATTTCAAATTAATCGAAAACATCATATCACGTAGGTTTCATTTTAACAAGAATATTAATCTAATTTATTTGTCATGTCAAATTTGTGAAGAATTAATTATTTAGTTCATGTAATCGTAATTGATTCATGAACGGAATATGATTTATTAGTAGATTTCTTGTATATAATGTATTACACTCCATTGAAAATAACTGAAATTTCAAACATTATGTAATTAATGTGTAAAACAAATAATTCACAAAAATAATATTTTGAATAGTGACTGATGTTGTGTTTTCAATTTGCACCTAAAAATCAAGCTGTATATCAACTTCTTGAAACGTTCTGATCACTGTGTAAAAAATCAATTTTACTTTTGTATCCTAAGCAACTAAATTTCCGTCACATAAATTTCTACTAAATATGTGGACTTAAAGTGATATCTCTGATAATATTTATGACAATCTGATTAATCAAATCGTTGGAACAGATTTTTATGGAAAAAGAATGAATAACAGGAAAATATAAATAACTCACTTAAATGTATTTATCTCAACATTATATTGGAATATTTTTCCTATAAAGGGTAAGTTTAGAAGAGAATTAGTCTTGGATAATAGCAAATTTTGTGATAATTAAAAAATTGTGGGATTCGTCTGTAATATAAATATGCTTAACAGATAAAAATAAATATGTTAAAGGCTCTTTTAATCTTTTCCAATTTTTGATTAAAAGTTAAATTTTCATTTCATCACTTTCAATACAATGTTACTGATGTTAGTTTTTAAAATGGTGCTATTCATAATAATAATTATATTTGTTTTTGGTGAAATAATTATTATTGATAACATAATTTTGATTAGCTAATAATGTTGTGAATTTGACATTTATTCGATCTTTTACTAAATTTCGAAATTAGCACTTTATTCTATTACTTTCAAACAGCTCCGTATATACTTCGTAACATATATTTTTTTCATTAGATACATTTCATTAAAACATATATTGATTAAGTATAGTATATTTCAGTTGATATATATTCAACTTAGTCTCTATGAAAAGTTTAAGGATTGTGGAAGATTGTTTGCTGAATGTTTTAAATATTTTCTCTGGATACTAATTTTAATGAATTGAATAAATAGTAATAGAAATTTGAAGAAGAATTGATAAGAGAATAGCTAAAAGCTATAAAGAAAAATCTGTTTTACCTCATTGAATACCATACATTTGACAACTATCATTTGAAATATATACATCTTTTATGTTGTTTTACAAAACATTGCAACATATTTCCTTTTTAAATTGATTTATTTTTATAAATTATATTTCTATATATTATCGAGAAAAATTGTGATTCTAAGATTGTTTAGTTTGCATTATAATATGACTAGATAATTTGACTGATAAATGAATCTCAAAACAAATATAACAATATATAAGAGCCATAAGAGATTCTCATATATTGTTATAAATTAACTAAAATAAATATAATTTCGCATACGGAATCTTGTAATGCAGTATATAACTATTTACAAAATTCTTGAGTACTGAAGAAGCGAAAATATCTCTATCAAAATGCAGATTATTTCTTTATTTTCATTTTTAATATTCTGTTGATAATAGTCAATGCCATTTAAAATTCCCCCGTGTCTGCTTAGCAGCTTGTCCTTTTTGGACCTTGCGCCAGAAAATCCAACCAACCAACCACCTGTGTCTGTTTAAGATACTATATGTACTTAAACATCAAACTCAAGATTTGTATTTTAGGTTATTTGCCAATACAATTTCAGAATATTTTTAACTAACTTAAAATATTTTTATATAGTACTTAATTAACATGAAAAACTTATATACATATAGTTTAATAAGAACAATTTAAAAAGCTGTGAAAGAATGGATTAGCGTGTTGAATCAATGCCCTTTTTTGGTAATTTTTAGTTTTATAAATTTAATTTAAGCAAATCATATGAATGAACGTAAATTTATATGTCTTAGTATCTAAAAGAAAAAACTAAATATTATTTCAAGAGGGTAGCAACTGAAAAACAACACCAAATCGAGTCAGAAATAGAGACAGAAAAACAGACATTTATTTACTTAGAAGTCAAACTTCTATCATTGAGATAGTGATTTAAGAATACATTTTGTAATCAATGTCAGCGCTGTTTATAATGAATGTATCTCTTTTGTTAGTGTTCATTGTTCCGGTCTTCTTTTCATAAATGACATGGTTCTGAAGGCAAGACTAAAGTTATTATATGAAACAAGTTCACAGGAACAGAGTCTAGGTCAAGATCTATTCTGAGTTTAAAAATACGTCTTTATTATGACAGTTGCAATTACATTTTCTTCATAAATGCTTTTACTAAGAGGAGTATCAAATTTAAGCCAAATCAATCATCTTTCTATAATTGTTTCTCAAAGTTTCTTAGTTGAAAAAGTTCAAAATTCTTGTTTGATTTAAGATAAAACCTATTCACACGTTTCGTTAACATGTATCAGAATATTAATCGTATTATATATTGCATATTTTAAAAAATAAAAAAATTCTGATTAAATTGTTATGAAATATTTCCAAAATATTTATTTCAAAACTAATTTTATTACGTTACTTTAAAATTAGAGAAGAATTTGTGCAAAAAATATGGATAAAGTGCAATAAATTGTGAACCTCATATAAATGTAGTATGATTATGAAATTTTCTATTACTGACAACTTAAAAAAATAATTGCCTATTTTATCAGAATTAGTATTAAGAGGAACATTATTAAGCTGTTTTAAAAATTAATCAAATAATTTCGTAAAATTATCGTTTTCTCATCTTAAAACAAATATATGAATTACGGCTCCTAATTTCAAAATTAGACGCTTAAAATTAAAATTAAATTTTGTTTTGTATTTTATTGTTTATTATACATTTGAAATGAAAACACAAATAGTACTAGCTTTCATTCTTGAAGTAAAAATACATTTATAATACATTAATTAAGGATTTTCAAAATATTGCTTAGTTCATTTCCTCATAAAATAAAACAAATAAATCATGGAAGTAATTTAAGCGTACGTAATAAATTTTTTATATTATAACTTATTAAGAACTTGCTTTTGATAATAGTAGGAAAACAGGATTCAAATCAGTCACATTATGTAAAAAGAACAAAAAGTTAACGATTGTATAGGGTACTGAGAGTTACAGTTTTTTTTTATTCTAAACACACGAAATTTGGATAATCGGATATTTATAATCATTCTACACCTTTTTTCTTACATAAAATAAAATGAAAATGAAGCCTATACCTGGAATAAAATGCTTGGTAATGGGAAAAATGAAAGCACATGGAAGAGTGCAGATCATTGTCCGATGACACAATTTGTTTTCTGATATGGGGGCTTCAGAATGTTAAAATAAAGGTTAACAGAATGATTTAGTGACGCGTGCAACCTCGATTTCCTCTTCAGTGTTAACTCACGAGACATCAAATGTAGGCTGATCCGTTAAATGCGACTCAATCCGGTTGGTATGACCTTTCAGTCAAAAATCATACATCAGTCAGCCCACCTCTCTCTATTTAAATAAAATATTCTAATTCCTAGAGTGTCCTTTTATTGTAAAGAGGAGGAGTAACTTCCAGAATATCATTTCTATTCAGAAAATATGTAAATATTTGGAGTCGAATTTATGCAAGTACTGAGTTGTCATAGTTTAATAAATAAAAGTTTGGAAATAATGATAAGTTAGCATTTTTATTATTATCTACTTATAAAAAAAGTTTTGGGTTTTAATATTTAATTATAAATTAGTTTCAAAGTTTAGTTATTATAAGTTAATTTAATTAAAAAATAAGTATAAAGTTCCTGTAAATAAAAATTTTGCAATTAATATTAAATGATATAAAAAAAAACTCCGAATGAATGTCACGATCTCTGATAAAATGTTCAAATATTGAAACTTGGCGATTTATTTGTTAAAATAGATTACCAAATACTTACTGTATATAAACTTGTAATTTAAAGTTTTTCTGCCCAGTTATTTTTGTAAGTACACAGAAGTAAAAGATGATACTATAAATATATACTTTGTGATAGTTGTTTCTTTATTTTTAATTTTTTAGGTAAAAAAACTTTTAATGTATATTAAACATTTCTTAATCGAAAATAATTTTACTAAAATATAAAAGGAAGCTCTACTTACTCTAAAAATATAATCGTGAGTTTGTTTCATCTAACAAATACAAGGAAAAATATAGACGAAGAAATAGATAACATACATTTAGTTTTTTTCTTCTATCGTAGTTTTGTTAAAGTTCACAAATACTTGTAAATCTGATAGTGTGTAAACTTTCATAAAATACATTTATTTCCAAAATTATATCCTAAATGAATTATAAATGAAATGTATGGATAACTGTAATTGCTTTGAAATTTAAATTATAGCTGTCAAAAGAGAAATCGGACCGCATAAAAAATGTTTGTAAGTGAAAGTGATGGGATTAGACATGTGAAAATCATAGAACAGATAAAATAAGAAAGGTGTGCATAGTTAGAAAAATAAACCAAGACTGGATAAAGATTGTTTATTTTCTTTAATGACAAACGTGCTTCTTTTCGTTTTCACAAACTCATGTATCAAACTTCATTCATAAAACTCATTTCGTTCTCTAAATTAAACTATATATATATATATATATATATATATATATATATATAGCTAGCCCACGTCACACCACAAACCCGTTTAGAGTGCGGGCCACAATCATTCATTATCTGAGAAGAAGAAAAGACAAAGGTACAGAGAGAAAAGAAACACGTCCATGCCCAAACTGGGATTAGAACCCAAGACCAACAACCCAGGAGTCAGGAACGCTAACCACTCAGCCATTGGCCAACATTCAAGGAATCATAGAGGTACAACTTTTCTGTGAATGCGATATTATTATTCTCTGCAGCCAACTCAATTTCGTGTTTTCTTTTCAAGTTCTCAAATTATTTTGTAAATATTTACCAATCCAATTTGTTTTTTGGGAGTTTAGCATTTCGAATCTATTTCATTCAACAATTTCAAACAGTGATACATAAAAAAACCCCATGTCAATGAATTAATTCTTCACTTGAAAAACTTAAACCCTGCCATTTTAACATATGGGTAAAAAGTATAATAAATTTAGTTAGAATCCGTATTATATTACTTGCAAACTAAAGTGCAACATTCTGAATGAATCATGCAAATCGGGTAAAACTTATATCATGCTTTTGCAGAGATGAGGCGTGCAAATCATTGCCACGCAAACGTACATCTCGCGAGACTCATGTGTAACCTGCAAGAATTGACAAATCCTGGTGCGTGGTTCATTTTTACAAGCTAAAAAAATTACACTTTTCAGTGATATTAAATGAATTATTTTAAAGTAATTAAGCATATGTAATTTTTAAACTAGTGTGTTCAGTTGAAACGAATCTTTTTAGTTTTATTTTTTTACTTGTCTTTCGAAAGGAGGAAAAAAAAAAAAAGAAATTTTATTTAAAAAAAGTCAACTATAGGATATTTTTTTCTTGCTTTGTAGTAGTTGGGTAATTTTTAACTTCTTTTCCTCTTTATTTTAAAAAGTAACGAATTTGAATAGCTTAACATATGAAATAAAGTAAATATAATTTAAAAACAAATATGGCTCAGAAGATTAAATATCTATTTTAGTAAAAGTGCATGATATTTTTTTCCAAAATCTAATAAATATTTTAATGCTGAAATATAAAAAATATTGACTGTTTGTTCATGTGTAAAAAACTGATTCCTTTCAGCTCTGAAATTGTATGCTTAAGTAAATGACTGATAAAAATGTTTATTTGCCTTTTTTATTTTAAAAATATTTCTTTGAATATCAAATTTAAATGATTTTAAAGGAATTATTTACAAAATAAAAATGACGGGTTTCTTTTTCAGAACAGAATTTGTTTCAATCATAATATTACTTTATTTTTTCTGATTGTAAATAGGATTTCAAAGTAGTTTAAAAACTTTTGTATTATAATTTACATTGCAATTTCACACTGTTGACTAGAAAAAACACGTCACAAATCAACGCTTAACACTTTGAATTAAAATGTGTGTGTGTGCTTACTCTTAACGGATTTAAAGACGAAAGTATCTTTTATTAAATTATTGTGAAAGAGTTCACCCTTTCTCTTTGTTCTAACAGAGGTGGTCAAAAGTGGTTCCTCTATCTCACACAAAATAAAAATTATCATTGTTTAAAATTCCAGTGAAAATTTTGTAAAATAGGACGAATATCTTTAAGGTTTAATGCAATTACATGTTTCATTCACCAATTATTAGTAGCTCGATCCACGAACGAACTACATAAACATATAAAAGAAAAAGTAAAATATAAAAGAAAAATAAATATGAGTTTCGGATTTGTCTTGTTCTAGTTGAAAGGGGAAATTTAATGTGAATAAACAATAGGAGAGTTAAATAATAGAGGATACGTTGTAAAAGCAAAGTTATCAAATATAATTTTTGAATTTATGAGCTTTACTTTTTTTGAATGTAATTAACATTTTCTAGAATTAAATGATGTGAATCATAACTACATTTTATAAACTTTAAAAGTTCAGCAATGTCTACAGTTCAAGACTTTAGTCTCCAGTTCAAGGTATTCTTAAAAATGTTTAAAATTACATTTCAAATTGGAAAATACTTTTAATAAAATTCCTTAAAAACAATAACATAGGTTCAGCATGCATTTAGAATGAAAATGATTTTGTTATTATTGAAATAATTGAGAATACTATAAGAAGTATAAAGGCAGCATTTGTTTTCGAACATTAAATCACCATCATACAAAGACCAGAAGAACACTAAAAATTGATATTTTATTGAAAAGCTTGTTTGTCAAAGAAATTGCCACAAGAGTGGGTAATGGATTCCTCATTTAAAAAAAAATTAAAATACCCGATTGAAAATATGAATTTAAAGATTTAATTTCTAATTGGATTTAAATTAAAACTAGAACAATTTTTATAAATGTCTATTTTATAATATCTTTATGAAAGTTAATCAAATACGAATGTATTTCTATATAAATTTATTACATTTTTGAACAAATAAATTTATGTCAATTGTGGAAGCACGTAAATTTTTCAATAAATTCTTGAAATTCTCAAAAAATCAGCTCACAATTATTGAATTACGATAATTCCAAGAATGTCGTATATAATTTTCTGGGTAATTAACTACAATTTTAAAAATGTATTAAAAGCACTTTCTGAGTTCGGCAATGCGTGGTACTTTTCAAGTAGTAGGTAGAGAATGAAGAGAAAAATTTTGTGAGACAAGAGATGGAAATCTCTTGTCTCATAAAACTTTTCTCTTCATTCTCCATAAATCATCAGATCATATAATCAAAAATTAAACTTTAACCTCATTTTTTAGATAAACAGTCGTATTCCACCAAAACATTTTGTACATTAAAAGAATTAGCTTAGTCATACTAATGAAAGGAGAAATAAAATTAATAAAATTTTCGAGATTATTTTTTACAACTTGCCAATTATTTTAATTTTTATTTTTCTAATCAATTTAAAAAAATCATTGAATACTCCAACGGAATATTTCACAACTAGACATAAGAAAAGACAATTTTGTTTTCAATGAGTATATATATTTTTATATTCTAAATATTCTTAGACAGTAAATAATATAATGTTTGTAAAATAACATCACATATATACCTACTAAACATAATAGAAAATACATATATGTAAGCAAATATGCATTGCTACAGTTTTGATTTATCATAGAGACAGATAATTTGTCTTGAAAACTCTCTTGGCTCTCAATCAATTTTCTATCCAAATAAATTATAAAATTACTGATTCATATTAAGCTGTTTATAGTGCGGTCAAGGTGATTCACACACACAGGAGCTATATATATATATATATTTCATGCTATGCTTTTAAAAAACTAGAATTTTTACAAGCTGTTAACTTATAAAGAATGGTTTTATTTTTTAAATAAAAGTACTCGGATATCCTCTCAGACCGATGATATTTCAAAAATGATGTTCTTAAAGAAAACGGATGTAATGATAGAAAATTGGCCAAGTGGAACATAACAAATTTCCAATAGGACAATTCATCTACAAAAGCAGAGTTACCGAGAAAGCCAGGGAAGCGGAACTCTTCAATAGTTATGGAAATTTCATTTCAGTTACTTGGAAATTGAAAGCAAAAATGTTCTCTACAAAAACTCTCGTTCAGTATATTATATTTCTCTAGTGTACAATTCCTTTCACTTCAAACAACAAAACACACTGACGTTGAAATCAAGTTTATAAAAATTTTAAAGAAGGAAACATTTTGTTAAAATCAGAAAGTACATCTTCTTACTTTATTGCATTTAATAAAACAACTTATATTAAAATTCATTTTAGTGATTAACTGTAGAAAGAAAATACGACTTAATTATTTTGTGATAATGAAGTCTTTTGAATTTTTAGATCAACTTTAAAAAATCAGCTTTCAGATATTTGAATTAACTTGAAAATTAACAAGAATGCACTTGGCAAATATATATGAAATCAGTTTTTTATTATCATATGCATATTTTATGGAGAGTTTTCTCAAGCGTAATAAGTTCATGATGTAGTCTAAACATTGATTAATATCTACCCAAAGTGTACTAATTTTAAACAAAAGAAAAAAAAAAAAAAAAAAAAAAAACAAATATATAAGTGGATTTCCAATTGCTTTGAAATTGTGATAGTTTTCAAAATTTGTTCAACAGATGGCGCCAGTATTACATAATTTTTGTCTGGTGATGTACATTCCAGATTTTCTTGTGATTTAAAAATTTCGAATGCAGTAATAGTTGAAAATGACTGACATTTCTCTCAATGCATTAAATTAAAAATTATTTTAAAAATCTACGTTATACATAAACATGTTTTCAATTTATTTTAATTGAAGCAGTTTTAATAAATTTATCAGTTTAGCAGCAATTGTAATAAATAATTTAAATATATATAACTTAGCATCTCTAAAATTAACCTATGAAATGTGCAACATTAAGAAAATTAATTATTGCTTTCTCGAAGACTTAATTCCTTAAATACTTCGTATTTCTAAAATTACGTCTCTAATGAAATGAATTCTAAAGGTTTATAGATTTTATGGGCTTTAAGTCGAAAACTTAAAAGTTGTTGCCGTTTCTAAGATAAAATAAATTTGGCCCTTGCTTTTGAAGTGAGTATATGAAACATGAAGATATGCATTTATATTGAAAACGAATTGAATCTAAGCACTATGGAGGATACCGTATGGGGATAAAATTTTGTTGCATCTCTATCACCCTCAATAAGGATACTTACAAAAACGCCTTTTCGATATCAGCTACGAATGCAACTTTATTGAAGCGAAACTTATTTAATAAGTTCATTAAATTTAGATTAAGATTTGAACAGGGTAAGATATCTCGCTATGATCATAAGAAATTGCATTAAGCGTAATGCAAACTTTAGTAACAAGTTTATTCTTTTTCAAATAAAGTTGATAAAAGAGATAAAATATGTGTTTACCTGAAGGACGATTTCTCGAGTGAAATACTTTCAATATTAACTTTCTTCAAATAAACTTCTATTATTCTGCTTTATTGTTAAAGAGGGATTTTATTGAGTACCCTGAAAAAAGTTTTAAGCCACTTTTCTGCAAAGATATAGTTATCACATAAATCAATCGAATCAGATCACTTCGTAGCGATTATCTTAAAAATATATTGTCTCATTAAATTTGTGTAAAAAAACTTCATGAGAATCTAGTTTTGGATCATTTCTAATGCCTGATGATTTTAGATCTCAAAATATTTCTAAATCACTTAAATAATCTGTTTTAAAGAATAGTGATGATTTATTACTAAACTGGACAATGTTTTGCTTGGAAATTTTCATTTATAAAACCCGCTGCTATCGAATCGAATACTGTTTCACGTAAAATAATAGTTTTATTTATTAATTTAATTTAGTTGGATTTTAACACATGATAAAAAAGGTCACAATCAATTTAACAGCTTATTCTACCTTCCTCATAAAATTGAGGATCAGTATGATTTATATTCTTTAGTAAACCTAATTTTGAGACACCTATTTGTTTTTAAGAAGTTAAATCTGTAACCATTGGCGCCATTAGAAAAATCAAAGTTTATTTCGAAATCTTTATTAGGGTTAGAAATTGATGTAAAAATCATTTTAATAACTGTTAAAAGAAACCCTTTAATCCTTGCTTTGGGTATGTTAATGTATTTTTCTTTATTCTTTTTAAATCAGCAACTTCTTTCGTACAGAAAGATGATTACTAGAGTGAATCAAGTAGGTAGTGAAAGTAAATTCCATTTTTTTTCCATTTTAGTTGTTGAAAGTATAATAGCTAGAGAAAGGAAAAGACAGCGATTTGTCGTCTTAAATGGACTTAGAAACTCAGCAATATCGTTCTGTTAAGGGGACAAAATGCTTTCTGTTTTGATTTTGCCGTTTTTGCATATAAGAAATGGTTTATCAGGTGTAGATATTTCTTTTCACATATTTGGGATGTTTTTGAGTTTTCCAAAAACTTATGAGACTCAAAACATTTGAAACAAAGATGTTTCTTCTTTTCGTTATAGCGATAATTAATAGACGTTTTATGAAATTTCTCATATTTCTAAATAGGATGAGAGCTAATTGACCATATTGGACAACTGGGACTTGAATTTGGTTTTATCATTAAACTTGGACTTTTGAAATAGTTTTCCTTTTCAGAATAAAGGTTGATAAATTTGAGTATTTTTCTAATATTTGTCTTCACGCGTTTCAACAGAAAATTAATAAATTCTTCTCTACTTAGAAGTTCGTTTGTGACTTGCGTCCTTTCGTATTGTTTATGGGTTTCTTTATTTAGTTTTTGAGAATTATCATGGATTAGCATTAAATTAAGATAATTTAAATTCAATTTCAAATCTTAACAGTTTCAGAACTCTTAAGTGGCATAAAATATTATTGGTAACTGTTCTTGATTCTTTTGATGATTACTGAGTTAGCTTCTCCAAGAATAATATTGAAATTATATGTAGTTTACTATTGATTTCTTATTTTTAAACCCTTGTTTAATAAAAAATTAACGTGTCATCTGTTGTTTGAATGAATTTTGCTTCACTTTTTAAGGATGCTTATTTATAACACAGATTCTACGTTTCATTTAAGTCCTTATTGCAGTGATTCTCAACCTATGGGGCGCGCCCCCTAGGGGGTCGCGAGCATATCCAAGAGAAAATGTTATTTAAAAAAATTGATTAAGTGACAGAAAGGAAAGAACACACATACAATACGAAATACATTTCGACATATTTAATAATTAACTTATTAAATTAAAACAACTTACTAAATTAAAAACAAATTTAATAATTATTAGTGACTTCCTTGGGCCTGTCTTTCAGAGCAAAGTTTTTCGATGGAGGGTTTAATATTAGAAATAGAAACTCTCAGTTCTTTTTCTATATTTAGCTGAGATCTATATTTTGTCTTCAAAGAAGCCACCACAGAAAATCCAGTTTCACAAAGGTAAGATGTTGAAAATGGTAGTAGAATGCGAAATGCCCTTGTTTTTAGTGCAGAAAACTCATCATCCATTCCTGCCCAAAATTCAAAGAGTGATTTATTACTAAATTGTCTTTTGGTTTCGCCGCTTGCCGTGAAGTCTATGAAGGTTTCTTCCTCTTCGATTGAGAGTCCTTCGGGAGTATTTTGAAATTGATCCCTCACCCACTTGTAACTTGATATCAGTTTGTCATCAGCAAGAAAGTTTTTTTTAAAATTCTTTGCTAGCATTGCTAAATGATTTTCAATGGTTACAAAAACAACTTTTACATGTTGTTCTTCAGCCTTGTAAGTTTTAATACAATCATTCAAATTTGCAAACATTGTTAAGTTTTCTTGCTTTAAATTTCTGCTCCACAATTCCAATTTCCTACAAAAAGCATTAACTTTATCACTCGTATCCAATATATGTGTATTTGCTCCTTGCAGTTGAAGATTCAAGTTATTTAATTTCTCGAATATGTCGACCATGTAGCTCAATTTCAACACAAATAAACTATCGCGAAAATTCTCAGCTTCCGGTCTGTTTTCCTCTTCTAGGAAAATGACGATTTCTTCTCTTAATTCATAAACACGTTGCAAAAATTTTCCTCGTGATAACCATCTTGCCTCGCAATAAAATAGTAACGCTGAATGTACTGTACCCATGTCTTTACAAAGTGCGGAAAAGATTCAGGTGTCTCATTTTTATATAATTTACTACGGTTACAACCGTAGTTAACACAATATTCACACCAGGACTTATTTCTTTGGAAGCCAAAGCTTCTCTGTGGATCATGCAATGTGTCCAGACGCACTGTGGCGATTTTTGTTTCACAAGTGCTTGAATACTTTGGAATCTTCCTGATATAGAACGAGCACCATCCGTACATATTCCGACGCAATTTTTCCATTCTATGTTTGCCTCGTTCATAAAATCATTTAAGATAGCAAATAAAGCGAGTGCTGTTGCTTTGAGTTCTATTGGTTTGCAGAAAAGTAATTCTTCTACTACTGACAAATCATCACAAAATCTAACATAAGCAATGAAATGAGCATCTTTATTACTATCTGTTGCCTCATCGAGTTGTATTGAAAACAATTTGTAACTCAACTTCGACAAAAGCTGACACTCTACATCTTCAGCTATATCAGCAATTCGACGGCCAACAGTATCATTTGAAAGAGGTATAGACTGCATTTGTTTTGCAAAATTATCTCCAAACATAATTTCTACAATATCAATCGCGGCTGGTAAAATAAGCTCTTCATCAATGGTGTGAGGCTTTTTACATCTGGCTATTTTATATGAAACTTTGTAAGAGGCAATTAAAGCTTTTTCATTCACAGACCAAGTTTTTTTAAACAATAATTTTTGCTTATCATATGATTTTAATTTTAATTCGAAGAATTCTCTGGGTTTGTTTACGTACTCACTATGAAGCGTTTCCAAATGTCGTTTAAGTTTATTAGGTTTCATGCTATCTGCCGCCAACATTTTTGAGCAAATGATACACAGCAGCCTTTCTTCTTCATTTACTTCAGTACTAGTGAACCCAAAATTTAAGTACTCTTGAGAATGTTTTCTTGATTTTATTTTCGGAGCCACGCTCATCTGTGTACTTGTTGATGCTTGTCTATCGTCTAATGCTCGCTTACGCCCGCTTAAAAATTTATCCATGATTCTGCATAAGTCTGCTGCCGTGAATATTTAATACGGTGAATTGCAATTACACGAAAATATATATAATATACACATTCAGAATAGATTTAATAGCGATAGAAGGATCGACTCGAATGAGATTGTCTGGAATTGAAATTGGCGTCATAGAACTTTCTCCTTCTCCCTATGAGAAAACATTTGTTCACATCTGCGCACGCTCCTAGCTTAATTTTTTGCTGACCAGACAAAATCCAGAAAAATCGAAACTTCTCGCGAAACCGTGAGAATGCCCGACCTGGCGGGACGCAAGAGCAATAAAAAAGCATAGGATTCTTGTTTTTTCAATGCTGAGGATCGGTGTTGCAAAATGTCAATAAATTTCGGTATTCTTGGTAATTTGTAAAGTTTAAAATTAAAGTTGTAGTGTAGGTTTAGAGCCAAAATACTCAAAATACATTATTATTGTATATATTTTATTGTATGCGGTGGGGAGGGGGGGCGATGAAAATTATGATTGAAAATTGGGCCGTGAATACTAAAAGGTTGAGAAACACTGCCTTTTTGTTTACTATTAAAGAATAAAATTGACTCTTTAACATTCCAATCTTCGTAATTACTATATAATATATTGGCAATGGTATTTCTGGAAGTTTAAACATTGATGCTTTTTCATATTGATTAATTTTGTTTGTTAATAAACTCAATTATATTTTCCATTGAGAAATGAAGAATTTCAGGCTTAAATCAGTTTTATACAGGATTTCTGGCACTCTCTCTAAGCTATTTAAATATTAATCAATATTTATTTCCTCTGGTAAAGTACTATAGAAATATTTCATTTCATGAACATTATTATTTTTGACGATAACGTTATCCAATTTTTATTAAATTTCCATTTGACTTTTAATCCCTTATAAACATTTACAGTCTTTGGATTTTCGTTTGATGGCACAGCACAGCCGATTCAAAACAGTAACTTTTAGTTTTCCATGGTTTTATTACCTTGTTTTACTTTGATAATCTCCTTTGGGTGGCTAAAACCAAAGTATAGGAGCGTACTACTAATTAAAGTATTTACAGGGGAATTTTATATAACTGTAATTTTTAACTTAACAACAAGAAGAATTGTAGAAGGAATAAAGGAAGACCATCAAACAGGCCCTCTGTCATGTACCACTATTGCAGCTATACTTATAAAATTACACAAATACTCTCACTTGGATTAGTGAGAGTACCTTCAATATTAACACGGAGGTTTTAACATATTTTATTATACTATGTTATCTTTCCTCTTTTGATTTTATATTTTTTCTATAAATTAATTATTTTGTCTTTTGATTATTTCGTAAAGTCACTAATATTATTTGATATTAAATGCACACATTTAATTATTTTCAGGGGTATCAATTAAAATTTAGATATTTTATTTTAAAATTAAATCTGTAACGAAAATTGTGTTTCCTAAATTTATGTAAATTTGTCTTTTGTAAATATATTGTAAATTCGTAAAAAAGTAATTATTGTTAGTTATTGTAAGTTTGTATTTATGTATGGTACCTTGCAGATTTCACATAACTTAATATCCTTTTACTGAATTATATGCGAATTCTAAAAAGATTAAAAATATTTATTTAGTATATTTATAACACATTTCAAAAATATTAAGTTATGCATGAAATTTTAAGGGGAAATTTCTTGATTTTAAGGATAGATAAAATATCTATTAATTTTTTTTACATATTGATACAATCCAGAAATTAGCAAGATTTTTAATTTGTAAATATTAAAATATATACTGTTAAAAAATTAACTTATCGATTCATTAATTCTTATGTAAGACATCACAATAAAATGTTAAAAACAAAGTTTAAAACATTGGATTGATTGATGTTTATTAATCAATTTTACAAATAAAAGCTTATTATATCCGGATTTACCATTGTAATTAAATTGCGAATAACTGACAACATTTAAACCCAAGGTGGAATTCAAACCCACAAACTGTTGAACCGAAACACAGAAGGCCAGGAAAAGTAAAGCTGCCAGTAGTACCCTTTATTTTTCACCCTTTTAAAATATATATAATAATGTATATATATATATATATATATACTTCATTTCGTGGCATAAAACACTGGCTTAAATAAAGCTAACTAAATAGTAAGTTAAGTTAAAAATAATAAATATCACTATATTTATTTATATTTCCTAGTCATGATTCTCTTCCTTTAATTAGTTACACGTTTTTCCCTCGCAACCCCATCATTCACTAGTATATATATATATATATATATATATATATATATATATATATATATATATATATATATATATATATATATATATATATATATATATATATATAATATTTTGTGACTTCATATGAAATAAAATTGTAAATTGTATTTAAAATATCAAATGTGTATTGAATGAATCTTAAAAACCTAAATTGAATGCTGCTGAGATTTTAAAATTTCTTGTAACACGTTTTTAGTATAAAAAGAAAAGACAGGAAGTTTTAGGTTTTTATAGAAACAAAATATTATAAAATATTTTAAAATTTGAAATACAAATTTTGTGATTTTTTAAAAGGCTTGTAACAATATGATTAAAGTCTTATTTCAGGAAATTTGCATATTTTCAACAACTCTACGAGAAATCTTTGTAGGATGATGAGTCTTCTATGAGGTTTTCATGTTTTCGTAATATCTGTATGCATAACATATCTTCATTTTAAAATATTTATTATGGAAACTTATGAAGCACTATAAGTTAGCGTCATTAATTCCTAATAAACTAGATAAAAATTATTTTAATCTAATTCATATATAAATTTTCAAATGCATGTTTGACTGAAATGTTAATTTTTAACAAAATAATTAATTAATAATAAATATTCCCACACAACTGTATTTAATATTAAATTAAATTCGTTCTCGAAATTTCGCTGCTTCTGTATCAACTCGAGTGGTTTCGAAATGTACTCCACTCATGTCGTAACGAAATGAGCATTGTGGTTTACTTACCATTTCAAAGTGGCTTTAGTAAATGTTGCAGGGCCTATTAATTTGGAGTGAAAATTTCCTTTTTTGCGTGTTTCATGCTTTGTTGTGCGTTCGCGAAGCTCTTGCACTAAATTACTAAAATAATAACTTTTAGATGTACGCATTTTAACGAAATGAATGCCTTTTATATTAGAAGACAATCAACTTACACTTCTTGATGCAATATTTCTTTTGTACTAAATTTATGTTTTGTAAATAATTTCAAACCTTAATTATTAGAAATAAAAACCACTAACTATCCTCTAGTTCCTAGTAATATTTTAAAATTTTAATGCAAAAAAGAATAATAAAGTTAATATTAAATCACAAATGTGAAAGTTAAAAACATTGGAATATATTATAGAAAAAAAATGTTTTAAGAAATTATTCCTAAAAAATGTTTCTCTCTATTTTATTATGCAATTCCAATTGAATTATATATTTTTATGATATATTTTCTAATGTTGTGTGATGCATAGGATCGTGTTAAAAACGAAAGTGCTTTATCATGTAAGTTTTTAAATAAAGTCAATGCACTAAAGATACTTAAATTTTGATTTCTAACAGAAATTATAATGTAAACTATTTACAGATTATCTCTGCCTATTGCTTAAAAATGCTCTAGTCTAGATGAGTGAACCAGAGGATATTAAAATCCTATATCAAAAAGGAACTGCATCCTATATATATATATATATATATATATATATATATATATATA
>JAPDSC010127646.1:139265-153218 GCA_026290005.1 Latrodectus geometricus
TATATATATATATATATATATATATATATATATATAATCAATTCTTTTTCTATCTAAACTTCTCCGAAACATTAATTTTCAATTGATGCTATTTTAAAAATACACACAAATATTAAATGAGCTTAAAATTGTGAAGTGATAAATATTAGTTAAAATAAAGTAACATGTGTTAAAAACTACCTAAAGATGGCACATTGATCATGAAATGATGATATGAAGGGTACAAAAAATATCATTGAAAGATTTTTATTCTGTGCTAAAATTCACAGGTAATCATAATTTTGAATGATATTTTTAAGGATTTGTATGTTTTACTGCAAATTATATTAATTACAAAAAGATTTGATTTTTTAGAACTACTTTGTTGTAAATTAGAAATAAATCAATTACAAAAAGCGAATGCTTATGAAGTACTGACCTTTTATGTTTGAAATTATTGTGAATGATTTATCAGTATATTTTTTGCTATTGAGAAAGCCAACTATAAATATATATAGAATTTTAACTTCTAATAATATAGATAATAATATAGTTGTTTAATAATATAGATAAAATGTATTTTACAGATAGATTTTTTTACCAAAAAGTGTGCATTGTTAATAAATTTTTTTTTTAACTTATACATCAAATAACCCTTATGAATATTTTATATATTATTGAAACATAAAAGTAAGTAAAAGACGCATTCCTATTAATTGATGATAAGATTTTTGATTTAGAATGAAAAATGTATTGTATAAAAAATATGAAATCTTAGTTTTATAAAACAGATAACAGAGATAGAAAGATTCAAAAAAATTCGAAGTAAGGACTTAATGATCATATTTTATATTTTTCAGAGAAAGATGAATAATATCGAAATATATAGCTGGGAGATATGATGAGGAATAAAATACTGAATTGAAGTCTATGAAAATATTACTAATTAGTTTAACTCTTTGATTGAAGTGATGTTTTATTTCAAAACCAAGCAACAAATACAAAAATAATAATAAAATGAAAGCAATTTATTGAGACATCAGGAAACTTTCACAGGTCGTTGAATAGAAGAAAGAATGTCGAACAAAATAACAAAAGAGCAATATTTTTTAAAATAAGAAGTATAAACAAAAATGACCCTTTGTGCTGCAATATATTAAGTTGCAAACATTCTGTAGGGTGTGTATCTACTTGGATTTGTCAGTAGTACTTAAAGGATTTCCATCCATTCTCGAAGAATATATGTTGTCTAGTTATTAAGATTTCAGGAAGGATTGTATAAAGCCGAAATATATCTACCGAGCATGTCCCAGGCATTCCCTATTGGGTTCAATTTGAGCGAATACACTGGCCATTCCATCCAAAGCAGTACTTTATGTTTCAGGTATTAATTGATAATGCAAGCTCTAAGAACCCGTGCTTTATTGTCCATAGGCAAGGCTGTCGAGTCTGGACGAACATATTATGGAACATTTATTATGTAAGATATTACAATTATTATAGAACATTAGATATTCCAAGAAAAAGATTTGACTTTTCTTTTTAATGATATTTCTTTTACTTAATTATATCCAACAAATTATAAGTTAATCATAAATTTTAGTTAAGTTCTTCATTTATATGTTATACATTCACCTTAAAATACACTGCTCTAAACAATTAAAGGATATTGTAAGTTTCATATAAAATAAAGACATAAGCAAAATTTTTTTTGCCGAAAATGGAAGAAGAGAATCACAAATGTAAATTTTTCTGATTTTTCAAACTGTGGAGTTTGCTAATTTTGAGTTCGAATTTAAAAACTTCGCTTCAGCGGCAGTGAATGAAATTTGACTTTCAACTGAATAAAAGACAATGAAGACAAGGATGATCGGCATTCAGTGATTGCTTTGTCTCGATGAGTACGATGTCTCAGCGAAATCATTTAACGGATTCAGAAGTCATTGGAATATCACAAAGTGTGATTTACAGGATCTGGAACTGTTTTTTGGAGACTGGAAGTGCAGACCGAAGATCAAGGCAAAATCTTAGGCGGGCAACAACGCCCAATGAAGATCGTTATTTAGTGTTAACGGCTCGGAGACACCAAAATAGGAACGCTACTCTTCTCCAACAACACCTTTCGCTCGTCTACTGACACCACAGTTTCAACTCAGACTGTCCGAAAACGGCTCCATGGTGTAGGTCTGTATGCTCGCCGACCGATGTTATGCGTTAAACTAACATAGAGGCATCGTCGCGAACGCAGAGAGTGGCAACAAAGCATGTGAACTGGAGGAGAAATGAATGGAGCAATGTTCTTTTTTCTGATGAGTCCCGTTTTTCTGTTCATCCTGATAATAGGCGTATTTTCTTCTTCTGGAGGGACTGCGGTAGGAGGAATAATCCTGCCTTCGTGCACGAAAGTTTCAGGTTTGGCGGTGGGGGAGTGTTGGTGAATGGTAGCATCTCCATTGACCGGCACACAGACCTCTTTATCATTCGAGATGGACTTCTGACTGGTCACCGATATAGGGATGAGATCCTCAGACCTATTGTAGTCCCTTACGCTGCAGCAATCGGAGATGACTTCATTTTAATAGACAATAACTGCAGGCTACATTGTGCTAACCTGGTGGAGGATTTCCTTTACAAGGAAGGAATCGTACGAATGGAATGGCCAGCGTGCTCTCCAGACATGAATCCAATGGAACAAGTTTGGGACGCTCTAGGAAGACGAGTTGCTGGCCACCAATCACCCCCATAAATTCTCCAAAAACTGGAAAGAGCTCTTCTGGAAGAGTGGGACAGAATACCCCAACTCGTGATTAATAGCCTCATTGACTCCATGCCTCAAAGGTGTTCAACGTTGCTGATCGTCAGTGGAAACCATACCTCCTACTGAAAATGATTTCCTTTGAAGAAAACACCTTTTTTTGTTTATTTCTTTTCATATGCACAAATTGTGTTTTGTTTCTTTTGCACACAAATACGCTATAAAATGCATTTTTTTTCTGCCAGAAATGTGTAATTTATTCTCATACAACCTACTAGGTCTGTCGACCATGTATCAATCAGCTAAAATGTTTCCCAGCCACAAAATCCACCTAAAACCGCAATATCCTATAATTGTTTTGATCAGTGTACTGTAATTGGTTGTGTATTTTTATTTCAGGAAATATCATAGTTTTTATAATTAACAACTTATTTGCAAGTTTTTAATGCGATAAAGTAGATACACTAACATCTTTTTTCAGTAATTAGTTCAAAATATTTAACATTGAGTTTCATTACTTGACAATAATTAATTTTTAATCAATGTATCTATTTTTACCGTAAAAAATAATCTGTATTATGGGTTACACATAATAAATTTTTAGGATCAGTCTCGTGAACTAATTGCAGTTTAATTACGAAACATTTCCTGAAAACCATACAAATAAATCTTGAATAAAGGTGTGTAAGAGTTATAATATTATTTTCTTCAATTATGCATGAATAAGAGGCAATTCATTTGAGGAAAATACATGAAATATGCACCAAAAATATTTTTCGTATTCGCGGCCATCAATTATACGTTATTAAAATCGAGGCTTATTAATAATTTGAAATTAAATTTTAATAAACTGCTAACAAAAATATGTTTCAATATTATGTTCTGTGTCAGCCTACTAACAAATAATTATTTTATTTCTAAAGATGGTGATTTTTGATTTACTTTGCCATTTTTAAGTTTGTAGAAATATTTCATAAATCATTGGGATATTTCTTTAATTTATTGACTGGTTTTCATTTCATTCTATAATGATTTTACTCTTATGACACTAAATGAAGCAAGTACTACTGTTATGAGGTATTTAACCGATAAAATCTGTGACAACAATTTAAGAGCAATTTAAGTCTTGCTTTAAAATTCTTCTAGTAACATGATTTCTGGAGATACTTTATTTAATTTCTGGCATGCTACGCACTTAATAGTTTTTGAGCTTAGCTGTTGAGTAGAGATAAGGGAAAACAGCAAATATTTCTTGAACCTGTATTATGAAAAGCTCCAAATGAATTATAGCTTTGTCAAATGATTCGATGCCACAATCTAAACAAGCGAATATTATCTTGTGTATAATTATAAAAAATTTACTTAAAAATTCAGAAAATATTTATAATAAGGGGAATCTAACTAAATTTATTGAGACATCCGGAAAATTTGTCCAAGTAGAATAGAAATATTAAGGTATTATGTAATTTTTAACTATGTTATTTCATATATATATATATATATATATATATATATATATACAGTATGTCCACTAAAGTCTCTTTCCCCCCTCTTAACTTCGGAATGGCTGCTGCTATATTCTTAAAAGTGGTGTCAAGGTATATTAAAGTAGCCTTGCGTTACTGAATAAAACCACCTACCGCACCACCTGGTGGAAAACTGCGCAATTAGCATTCGTATCTCGAAAACGGGACGAGATAGGTAAAAAAAAGTGATTTACAAAGTTGTAGAGCATTCTTGATTTAGTGCAAAAAGATACCATGAAGGCATTAATGTGAAGAATACAATGGTTAAAACACGCATTTGTTGTTTCGTGTTGTGATGTGGCACATCGTATGTTTGCATACTTGAAAAAACAGAAAATCGTTTTACATTTTCGATTAGATAAAGAAAACGATAAGTTAAAGAAAACGATTTACATTTTTCACTTTTATTTTGAAATGGGAAAAATGGAAGTATTAAAAATAATTCCAACATTTTTTTGCAGTATGCAAATACGTAAGAAACATGACGCATGTTCACCTGAGACAGCTATAAAAGCGACATCTTCTTGGGGCTGTAGTATGTTGATGCTCATGGTCATGGCTGAGAATTCCAAAGCTGAGTATTGTGCGATGGTTGTTATTGTACGGTGAATGTCGACGCAAGGCACGATCAGCAGCAAGGTTGTACCACCAACGTTACCCTGAAGGCCCGCATACTTCTCATCAAACCATCCTAACTGTTGTAACACGTTTAAGGGAGTCAGGTTACGTTACTAGTCGACTTCGATCTGTCAGACCAGCTAAGGTAGGAAGGCAAGTTCAATCGGATGAGGTATTAGCATATGACCTCGCATATCCGAAATACAGCGTAAGAGAGATCAGTCAACACTGTGGTCTCTCCAAAAGTCAGATTTGGAAAATCCTAAGTGAATTAGGTGCTCATCCATACCGACCAACGCCTGAACAGGTTTTAGTGGACGGGGATGCCGAGCGACGCTATGCATGGTGTAACTTCGTCATGAATCAGTTACAGGCCCAGCCAACATTCTTGGCAGATGTAAGGTGGACGGATGAGGCATGATTTTCACGGAATGGCGTGTACAATAGGAAAAGCATCCATTACTGGGCGCTGAAAAATCCTAAATGTTTTGTCAACGTTCGACATTAAATGCGCTATGCTCTAAACGTTTGGTACGCAATTTACAATAACAAGCTGATAGACCCAAAATTTTACAATGACACTTTAACGGGTGCACGATGTTTACATTTGTTACAGAAGGTAATACCCGATTTTGTGGAAAACCTGCCGCCGTTGTTTAATCTTAAAAATCTATGGTTTTAACATGACGGTGCACCTGCTCACAAGACATCTCCAGTTAAGCAGTACCTCGTCAAGGAATTTAGCAAGCAAATGCTAGGGTATAGCGGTTTCGAAGAATGGCCTCCACGTTCTCCTGATCTGACTCCACTGGACTTTCTCCTGCGGGGATACTTGAAACAGTAGGTGTATGCGACCCCTCCACAAAAATTACAGGACCTTATATGGCGCATTACGGTCACGTGTTCCAACGTGTCACGCTGTATGCTCCAACGTGTGCAACTTGATCTTCAAGCGTGGATCCAAATGTGCATTGCAGCCTACGGTGAGAAGTTTGAACATCTTAAAAAAAGTATACTGTTATAACTATTTGTTTTTTTTCTTTCTTAGATCGTTTTGTCACGTCACAGCATGAAACAACAAATGCGCTTTTCAACCGTTGTATTCTTCACAGTAATACCTACAAGGTATCTTTTCGTACTAAACCGAGGATGCTCTACAACTTTGTAAATCACTTATTCTCTCTATCTCGCTCCGTTTTCGAGATAGGAAAGCTAACTCCGCAGTTTTCCAACAGGTGGCGCAGTAGTCTATTTCATTCAGTAGCGCATGGCTACTTTT
This sequence comes from Latrodectus geometricus, assembly GCA_026290005.1. Lineage (NCBI taxonomy): Eukaryota > Metazoa > Arthropoda > Arachnida > Araneae > Theridiidae > Latrodectus > Latrodectus geometricus. The sequence goes on from JAPDSC010127646.1 coordinate 145,423, forward strand.
CTATACCTAGACACCCCTTTTATAAATATAGTGGCAGCCGTTCCGAAGTTAAGAGGGTGGCAAGGGACTTTGTATTCATTTTGAATACACTTGATACTAAGAATTAATGTAGACATAGTGAGAGGGCTCCTGTAAAATATATTTATAAGTGAAATCCAGTCCTCACAAAAAAAGCTCATTTTATTATACATTTTAAAAATTAATTTTCTTTGTGAAACATTTTATGGTTATATGTATTCGAATTCAATCTTTATACTTTCTTGAATTACACATCATTTGCCGGAATTCAATTTTTTGAAATTTTTACTATGAAAATAATATGTACATTTAAATTAAAAATTGAATTCTGTCAACAGATGAAAAGTATGTTATTTACAAAAGACTTATTGCTTGACCTTATGTATTTCCTGTACTTATTTTTGCATAACTTGATAACTTATAATAGAATTGAAATCCCATGATTGCTTTCCTTGTATATTTTATTAATTTCCATTAATTATTCAAAAACTACGTTAGTGTCAAGATTTATGAATAAATTTCTGAATAAAGTTTCTTATTAAAGTCTAAGAGTAGAATTACAATGATGATTTACAGAGTTTTCTTTTCATGTCAATAAATGAAATTTTAATAATTGTATGTTTCATTGAATTTGAGGTAATGTTTCAAACATGTATAATGTTTTTTGAGATAATTATAATAAATGTTTTACCAGCACAGAGTTTTTACAATTTATAGCAAAAAATGTAATCTTATTTGAACTAAACATTTGTGGACACTAATATGCTGATAATAATTACGTTGAATATATTATGTTGTTCAAACACGAACAGAATGTCATTATATTGAGTAATAATAAAGATCAATCTAAAATATTAATAGAGGAATGTATTCCTTAAATTAATAATTCAGTATATTTTTTCGTACCTTAGTGTAAAAATATTATTTTGAGTATAGCTATGTAACTGTTCCTTTTTCTTGCTATATATATGGAATAATGCATCAAGTATTAAATCAGTGAGTTTTGTTATTAATAAAAGGCTTAAAAATTTGGTTTTGATTAAAGCTACTTTCTCTGCTAACGATTCTATTGTAAATTTTATTCAACCATGAATTTATCATTTTATTGACTATTCTACATGTTTTGGATTGCAGTAACTATATTACTGTAAAATATCAAAGTTACAGAAATTCAGAGATGTATCGCATTAATTAAATTTATGCCTACTGGATAAACAAAATATATTAGTATTTTTTAGCCTTTTTGTGTGGTATTGACAAAAAGGGAAATAAATAGTTCAAACAGAATAAAAGAAAAGGAATAAAAATACATATTTCCAAATTTTGTCTTGAACAAACAAATTAACGGAGTTAATATTTTAATTATTAACGGAGTTAATATTTTAATTTGTCAGACATAATGACTTGCCTAACTTCTGAAAAAACTGCTTTGCAAGCAGATTACACAAGTGATGAAATAACACAAAATAATTTATATTAACTTCATTTGTAATTGCATTTTACTGTTTTAGGATGTTGTTATGTGCCGGTAAACAGTTTTTTTATTAATATTTATTTTTTATTATTTCAAATGTTTGACATATTCTTTATATAAAATGCGTATTTAGAAACAAAAATGAATAACTTAATCATTTGTTTTAATATTATTTGATCAGCTTAAGGATAAAAAAACATAATATACAGGGTGATTCAGCTCGTCGGTGACAAACTTTGAGGATCGATAGAGCACACCTAGATGAACATTTTTGAATAGGGAATGTAGGGTCCCTGACGCGATGGTAAGGTGCTAGGCGCTTTTGAAAATTTGGGTGCCGAAATTCGAAACGTCATAAAAACTAGGAAAATGGTTAGATTTTCTTGCTTTTTGCGGCGAAATGATTCTGTTTATTTAGACTTTCTTCAGTACCAATTTGATAAGCGTATCTCTTAAAACATTAATAGGGGGCGCTGTAGACTTTGGAGAGCTAGACAACAACTTTAAGCTCGTTATTTTGGTAATTTAACACATGCTCGCCAAATTTTATACTCTAACTTAAATTTTGAACCCAAAAGTAGAACCTTGCAAAAAGCGTAAGAGCCGGAATAAATTATCGAAGTACAGGGTGGTTGAAACTCGAAGGCTACTAAGAGATAAACAGTTTTCTTGACTTATGGCATGCATTTTCATGATTCTGTTTGCTGGGGCTCTCTGAAACTCAGTTAAACGGTTCAAAAAGATACACCGATAGGGGACGCTTTGGGCAAAAACACATTTCGTTGACATTTTGGACGCTAACCGGAAACGGGGCGCTACGATCAGTTAGGAACAAAACAAGAGAGTAATTTACTTTTCATAAAAAGCTATTAAAACTGCAATGCGCGCAATAAAATTTACATAAGGTGCTTTTTCCTGATTTATGCAAAAGATATCGTACCATATCGATATGCAAAAGATACGTAATGCGTAGACGACAACGCGAAATGACGTAGTTGCATGCGCAGACACGTCTTTTGGACATACGGTACCTACTTAAGATTCGGGTTGCTTGTCTGTAGATCGGTAGTAGGATGAAACGGTACACAAACTCTGAATTGGCTGACATGCATTTGGCGTATGGCGCTGCTGGTTGTAATGGACGAGCCGCTCAGCTGTTGTATGCCGAACGTTACCCCAACAGGTAAATCCCCTGTCATTCCTTCTTCGCTCGAGTACACCAGAGGTTGTCCGAGACGGGATCTTTCAACGGAGGCATGCCTGAACGGGAGCGATCAGTGCGCACCCCCGACAACGAAGAGGCTGTACTTAACCTGGTTGAGGACAACCCAGGTCTTAGCACGAGAGATATCGCCAGACATGTTGGCATTTTGCAAGCAATTTCGTGGCGCATCTTACGTTCCCGGAATCTGCACCCCTACCACATCCAGCGGGTGCAGTTGCTCGGAGAGCAGGATTTTGGCCCTCGAATGAAATTATCAAGATGGTACTTAGCGATGAGAGCCAGGGATCCCAGTTTTGTAAACAGCATTTTGTTTACGGACGAGTCCACCTTCAGCCGGGAGGGAATGTGGAACGCCCACAACAGTCATGTGTGGTGTGATGAAAATCCACATGAAACCAGAAGCCGAGCAGCCCAGGAGCGTTTCTTAGTAAATGTGTGGGCCGGCATTCTGGGGGATTGCCTCATTGGCCCTTATTTGTTACCTGAACGGCTGACAGGTGGAAATTACCTGATTTTCCTGGATCAAGTGCTGCCTCAGCTTCTGGAGGAGGCGCACGTACCGGAAGGTTTGCGTCGCCAGATGTGGTTCCAGCACGATGGAGCTCCGGCCCATTACAGGAACGACGTGCGTCTCCATCTAAACGCAAGGTGTGGCGAGCGGTGGATCGGGCGTGGGGGTCCACTTAACTGGCCTGCCCGATCACCAGACCTCACCTGCTTGGATTTCTTCCTTTGGGGTTACCTGAAGGCCCAGGTCTACCATACACCTGTCAGCAGTGCTGAAGAACTTGTGGCGCGCATTGTGGCAGCTGCATGGGAGATCAGAGATACTCCTGGCATTGTTGGAAACACACACTCCTCAATGCGACGGAGGTGCGAAGCCTGCATCATGGCCCAAGGTCGAAATTTCGAGCATCCTCTTTAGTGTTATTTTTTGTAAATAAATTTCCAGTATAATTGATGTTTTTGGTCTAAATTTATTCAGAAGTGTTGAGCAGAGGTAGAAAATGTGTTTTCATTATTACTAACTGATCGTAGCGCCCCATTCTCAGTTAGCGTCCGAAATGTCAACGAATTAAGTTTTTTGCCCAAAGCGCCCCCTATCAGTTTTTCTTTTTGTACCGATCAACTGAGTTTCAGAGAGTAGTAGCCTTCGAGTTTCAACCACCCTGTACTTCGATAATTTATTCCAGCTCTTACGCTTTTTGCAGGGTTCTACTTTTGGGTTCAAAATTTAAGTTAGAGTATAAAATTAGGCGAGCATGTGTTAAATTATCAAAATAACGAGCTTAAAGTTGTTGTCTAGCTCTCCAAAGTCTACAGCGCCCCCTATCAATGTTTTAAGAGATACGCTTATCAAATTGGTACTGAAGAAAGTCTGAATAAACAGAATCATTTTGCCGCAAAAAGTAAGAAAATTTAACCATTTCCTTAGTTTTTATGACGTTTCGAATTTCGGCACCCAAATTTTCAAAAGCGCCTAGCGCCTTACCATCGCGTCAGGGACCCTACATTCCATATCCAAAAATGTTCGTCTAGGTGTGCTCTATCGATCCTCAAAGTTTGTCACCGACGTGCTGAATCACCCAGTATATATGTGGAAATTAGAAACTCGCGTTTGTTTCTATAAGGAAAAAAAAAACTATAGTGTTAAGAATATACAACACATAATAGGTGATAATAATAAATTATTTGAGGTTATATGGTACTAAAACCTGTTGTTGTATATTCAAATAAAAATCGATGTAAATAAATAATCCTCTACTAGACTTGTTTTAAGGACATTACTATGTTACATATTTATATCCCAATTAATAGAGTGACTAATAGTTTATAAATCTAAAACTAGAAATGTCTAAAGAATCACATTTACCCAGCTAAGTATATTGAAATGTTATTGAACCGAAAATATAACAATCACTCAAAAGACAAATGAGCCAGCCCAGATGGGATAAAATACTCTTAAAACATTACATGCCCGAAATTAAATTTAATTATTTACTCGCACAACTCAGGGTGTATTGTTTGTTATTTTTTCCCCCTAATAATGTATTTTAGAATGGAGAGTCAAAAGATATTTTTAAATTATGATAATGAATAACTCATTTAGCTAAATGTAAATGTTTCATAAGATGCAAAGAAAGGATTGTGTTGCCGCCCAACCTGTCTAATGGTTAGCGTACCTGACTACAGATGGGTGGGACCTGTGTTCGAATCCTGGCTCGGGCATGGATGTACTTTCTCTCTCTCTCTTTCTTGTCTACCTATGGCAAGTGTGTACTGAGGAAGTCGGACTCCACACCAAATATGGTTCAGTTGGAAAAGTGGAACAGCGGATCTCATATTACCAGCCTGGCTGGCACACGACAACAACAAAGGATTGTGTTTAAAAATTTGAGACTTTTGAAAAATCTTCAAATAAATTTAACAAATATTAAAATGTGATTCCTTGTTTGCTGTAATAGTTGCGACAGCGATATTTAAGTGTAAAAGATGCATTGTGAGAGTCAGCAAAATACAACGAAAACAGCGAGTCTTTTTCAAGGTAACAAAGATAAATGTCAACAGCATTTTTTCGTTATCATCATTAATTTAATAACGCATAACACATTGCTGAACAGATGAAAGGTGATTAGAGGCCTTGAATCTCTCCATGTGTTGTTTCTAGATGGTAGGACACATTCACATGTCACAAGAGAGGAAACCCGTAAAACTGCTAAACATGCATTTTAGCAGAAAATAGAAATGCGACATTGCTCAGTTGGGCTGGTATCACGTCTGTGATCTTCTACTCTAAAGAAAATCTTATTAAATATTTGTCTTATCATTACCTTTCATCACCATTAATTGTTACATATACAATGTCACATATGAAACATCTCCTCACAACTATCTTGAAACCCGGTGATTTATTTCAAAATTTAAAATTAAATCTTTGTGGCCATAATTACCAAAAGGAAACGTTTGCTAACGATAAACTCCAGACCCATCGAAAAAGTTTAAAAATGTTTTCTTACCCAGAAATTTCAGACTATGTGACATCGCTGAGAGTACCATAGTTACAAAATCTGGAAATACATCTTTGTTATCTTTGTTAGGATAACTATAAATTGAAGAGAAAGGGTAAAAATTCACTTATATTCATGAATACACTTATATTTTTTCACTTAAAGAAATCTATATTAATAATACATACTCCATGTTATAAAAAATATCGCTTTACATAACATTATATGGAATGAAAAAAAACAAAATTCTAATTTTTTTTGCTGAACCAAAACAATTAAAGCAAACTGAACATTAATAGAAAGCTTATGATGCTTGATTTGTTATAATTGTACATAAGCCATAAGACACATACGTGCGCACTCGTGCGTGTGTACCCTTCTATAGCAATATATACTTTCTACAAGTTTTATTTTCATTAGAAAAATATATTTTATTGTTGCAACACCTTTAATTTTATGATTAATTTAAGACTTGGTTAAGGTAAAAACACATCACATAAACATACAAATATATGTATGCTTTAAAGAGAATTCCTACTTCTAATTTGTGAAAACTTAAAATGGTCCTGAGAGGGAAAATTCGGGGATTCGCTCGGTGAACGAAGATGGCTGACTGTCTAAGTACTCAGATAACATAAATTTTTATTTGATTATTTCTTTTATGTGAATATTTTTAATTATGAATATACAGTGTGAATTTTGAATGCAGTGTATTGGTTCAGTGTTATAAATAAAAGTTTTTAAATGTCTTTTATTTCGATATATATATATATATATATATATATATATCGATAAATGAATATATATATATATATATATATATATATATATATATATATATATGTATGTTAATATGTATATATATATATATATATATAACTTATAGAAACTAACAATATTTACTTCAAAGTCCGTTTTATTAAAATATTGACAAATGAAAATCTTTGTTACATTTAATTCATATTAGATTTGAAAATAGATAAATGTTACAAAGATTAAACAAAAAATCACAGCTTTAATAGTTTTAATGATTATATATTAATATCCATTTATATTATACATAACGTATACATAAATATACATTTCATACATATATATATATATATTACTATTATTTTTTTTATTACTTTTTCACTTTGCTGTGTTGTTTTCTTGTCAATTTCAACGATTTCTTCAAACATTGCTATTTTTGTTTTCTTCTTTTCATGATTCCGTATGATGTTGCGTTGTTCATTTATTTCTCTTGTTCCACTGATACGGACAGCAGCGGGCGGAAGCAAGGTTCACCTCTTCAGAATGGAGATGGTCTAACGTAGTAAATATAAAAACGACCTCTTGTTGGAACACACTTCCTTCCTTTTTTCCCCCGTATATTTACTTTTTTGAGAGTTTCTTCAGTTATCGGCATCTTGTACTCTTAAAGAAATCCGCTTACCCTATATTGGAGAAGTAACTTGTTTTTTTTTATATGATATGGATCTTTCTTTTTTTCTGTAGCAGAGAAAGTCTCGGGGAAATTCTGGAAGATGAGTAAATTACGAATTCCAGAGCTGTAATGATGCTAGATACTTTAAGGATTTCAATTTCTCTGTTACAATGTTTTCTGTCTTCCAGAAAAAATAGTAAATCATTTTTCTGTGATAGTGATTACGGTTTCGAAACATTAATATTACATTTTCATTGGTTAATACTAATTCATTAGTCTAAGCTGAATAAAAATACATTTTTTAGTATTTTTACGTTTTAGTTATTTGCCAAGAATAATTTGCGCAAGAAAAATTAGGTATTTGTTAAGAATAGCTTTTGTTTATATCAATATAAACAATCTACTCACAAAGCAACAGTATAGTTTTTGTAAAACGCATATAGCGTAATTTTAAAAAAGTTGCATGTAACTTTTTGCCCAGTATAAAAGTTCATCATTTCCTTGATTTTTGATGAATTTTATTTTCATATATGATTTTTAACAATTTTATAATGACTATTAACAATTTATGTTTTTTTTAACAATTTTACAGGATGTTTTGTTAAAAAAACATCTTTTGCAAGTACAATAGTTTCATTGTTAACT
>JAPDSC010127646.1:153618-201265 GCA_026290005.1 Latrodectus geometricus
TATATATATATATATATATATATATATATATATATATGTATGTTAATATGTATATATATATATATATATATAACTTATAGAAACTAACAATATTTACTTCAAAGTCCGTTTTATTAAAATATTGACAAATGAAAATCTTTGTTACATTTAATTCATATTAGATTTGAAAATAGATAAATGTTACAAAGATTAAACAAAAAATCACAGCTTTAATAGTTTTAATGATTATATATTAATATCCATTTATATTATACATAACGTATACATAAATATACATTTCATACATATATATATATATATTACTATTATTTTTTTTATTACTTTTTCACTTTGCTGTGTTGTTTTCTTGTCAATTTCAACGATTTCTTCAAACATTGCTATTTTTGTTTTCTTCTTTTCATGATTCCGTATGATGTTGCGTTGTTCATTTATTTCTCTTGTTCCACTGATACGGACAGCAGCGGGCGGAAGCAAGGTTCACCTCTTCAGAATGGAGATGGTCTAACGTAGTAAATATAAAAACGACCTCTTGTTGGAACACACTTCCTTCCTTTTTTCCCCCGTATATTTACTTTTTTGAGAGTTTCTTCAGTTATCGGCATCTTGTACTCTTAAAGAAATCCGCTTACCCTATATTGGAGAAGTAACTTGTTTTTTTTTATATGATATGGATCTTTCTTTTTTTCTGTAGCAGAGAAAGTCTCGGGGAAATTCTGGAAGATGAGTAAATTACGAATTCCAGAGCTGTAATGATGCTAGATACTTTAAGGATTTCAATTTCTCTGTTACAATGTTTTCTGTCTTCCAGAAAAAATAGTAAATCATTTTTCTGTGATAGTGATTACGGTTTCGAAACATTAATATTACATTTTCATTGGTTAATACTAATTCATTAGTCTAAGCTGAATAAAAATACATTTTTTAGTATTTTTACGTTTTAGTTATTTGCCAAGAATAATTTGCGCAAGAAAAATTAGGTATTTGTTAAGAATAGCTTTTGTTTATATCAATATAAACAATCTACTCACAAAGCAACAGTATAGTTTTTGTAAAACGCATATAGCGTAATTTTAAAAAAGTTGCATGTAACTTTTTGCCCAGTATAAAAGTTCATCATTTCCTTGATTTTTGATGAATTTTATTTTCATATATGATTTTTAACAATTTTATAATGACTATTAACAATTTATGTTTTTTTTAACAATTTTACAGGATGTTTTGTTAAAAAAACATCTTTTGCAAGTACAATAGTTTCATTGTTAACTAACTTGTGAATGTAAAAAGTTTTGACTCTGAAATATAATGTACAAATAAAATTTTTAATTAAATCTAATTTTAAAGGAGACATTTTCTAACAAATTATTATTTTTATATTCTTAGGTATCCTGAATATTCAGAACATTTCCCTTACAAATATAAGAAGTGCAGAATATGTCTTATGTGAACATAAATTATTCATGATCAGGGATTCATGACATAAAATTTGAATACCTTATTTTTCAAAAATCAGAAATGATTGTATATTATGAGGTAGAATATTTAAAAGGTAAATTACTGATACTGTTGAATAATATTAAAGATGAAGTATACTATTGTCTCTTATAGGGATCCATATTTGTAAACTGTTTTGTATTTGATGTATTTTTCTGAAAGGCAATTAAAATAAGACTTGATTCTCCTGGATAAAAGGTTCGATATTCCATCAATAATTTGATAAACAAGAAATATTCAGTATTTTTGCTTTGGTCAATATTTCTCGTTCAAAAACTACTTTGGGCACGTTGATTTATCTACGTAGAACTTGGAATATTCTTCTAGTTTTTCGTTCCGTCTTACATGAAAGCGGTCTATTATTAAAAGACGTCTAGGATAGCAGTAGGAAGCCTGTCTTCAAAAATTGTTTTTCTTTTTTGATCTGTTAGGGAATTAAATCTTCTCAGAAAACATACGTCACATACATAAAAGATATATTCATCAATCTTGGGCTGTTAGATTATAAAGTAATAAGTCAACTTTCATTCTTCATTTATATTACATATTTTTTAATATATTATATCCTTATTTATTTCTGTATATACCTGTTAATTTACTGATATATATTTAAACATTTGAATTGCAAGAGATTAAATAAACATTTCCTTTTGATGGCAGCTTTAGTCCAAGTACTTAAACCAAGTGCTATACATTTATGATGAACTTTTTACAAACATTATATATATATATATATATATATATATATATATATATATATATATGGAGATTTTCTCTTTATTATTTTATTTATTTTGTTTCTGTTTTATGAGTGATATGAATTTTGCACGATTAAATGTTTGTATTTTCTCAGAAATTTCTATTTGTCAGCTTTAACTTCATTCAAAATAAAAGAAAATCTTATTATATTTAGGCTAAATTTTTACCCTGAAGTGTGTATAATTTTGTAAAATTTGGTGAATTTTTTTTATCAAACAACAATGAATTCTGATGGAAAAACTATAGTAATAGTATAAGGATGGTTTATTTCCATGCTCACTACGATAAGTTGTATTGTTTAATAAGTTAAACGAATTTTATGATACATTCTGCTATTTAATAAGTTTCTAGAAGTTGCATGCTCTTGCTCCAGAATTATAGAATTTCATTTATATTTTATTAATTCCTCAAACTAAATTATGCATTCCATATTTTCATGGTTATTAACAATCAGCATAGCCTATTCTTTTTTGCCCAAATTAACTGATATGTGTTAAAGCCATTTGCACCAAATCATGGGAATTCTATTCTTTTCCCTTTAAAGTTGTTTTTTAAATTGCCTTTTTCTTTAATTGATCTTCTAAAACTTTCTTATATTTTCTAATTATTTATTATCAGTTAAAGTTGTTTAATTTTTAAGAGAATATATGACAAAAAATGGATTAAATGAATTCAAAATAGAAAAAGGAAAATAAAATAATTATTTGGGAATACAAATGATTCAAATAAGATTTAAAAGCAGCGATTAAATAGAATGATCATTTGAGGAAACGATAATTAAGAAAATAAAATAAGTTATAATTTGTTTTCCTCTTTCAAATAATCCTATAAAAACATTAAAAAATTAAAAACTCTCTGTTAGGTAATTTCTTTTTATAATTCATAGTTCTAAGACACGTTCTATACACTATATAAGATCTTTTTCAACGTTTTTTCTTTGAATTAAATATTTAATGAATTAGAAACAAAGTTTTTTTGAAGTCTTCTAAAAAGATTGGTTTTGAGGCTTAGTTTTATAAATGAATTCTTAATCAAATTATTTATGAAGTAAACTAATCTTCATTAAAAAGGATTCGGTTAAATCAAAATATAAGATTAAGATCAGAAAATTAACTTTTAAGAAGACACCAGATTACTTAATTATGAAAATATAATGAATTTAATTTGAAAATATGAATATAATTATTCACCTATAAATTAGATTAAACTACGTACTAAAGATGATGATTAAAAAATTTGTATATTCACCCATTTATTAATTGTTACATAAATTTTGTTAAACCAAAATGACAAATATATTATATGCATAAAGTAAAAATAATTATATATATATAAAAGGCTATTGAAAGAAATATGTATATATAAATCGGGCACATATAATAGACTCCATTAGAGTTTGAATGTATCCCCTTGGATTTAATTCACATCGCGAATCTTGTAGAGCAATCCACATATCCATAGCAGAATGAGGTGATAAAGATCTTTTCTAGATTGCATATTTAAGGCTTCCCACATGTGCTAAATAATGTTCTGTATGAGCATTTAAGTATTAAGTATCTAATGGAAGTGTCTAAAATCAAAGGAGTGATCTTGGATCTATTGTGAAGCAATACTCAAAGTGAGGATTGTTGTGTTGTTCTGCTGCAATTTCCAAAATTTTTCAAAATATGCAATGGACATGAATAGGTGTAGGTGATGACAGACATGGTGCTTATGTATTTGCGACCTGTTTCATTTATCTCTAGCCTTATCAGTGTTTTCATATCATGTCAGTTACTCACCCTCATATACCCTCACAGTGGCTTTACTTGCCTGAACATTTTCCCTTTGATATGCAGGGTTAACACATTACTAAGGTATTCTTCATATCTTTTAACTCTGACTGCCCGATATATTGGAAACGTGACTCTTCAGGTTAGATGGTGTGTTTACAGTCATGAACTAGGCTTAGACAAAGAGTAAAGTTTTGTTCCGTGTAGTGAATAACGGTACTTATGTGGGCTTTCGGCTCTGAAAGCATATTATTAATAATGGTTCCTAAATTCATCGCGTCTGTAATTTGTTGACTCACTTGATTTAAAATTAGATGTAATTTGAGGAACTATTGCACATACATCGTATTTAAGAGTTGTCTTTAGTCCTAGATGATCCTGCTCCTTCAAGGATTTTTTCCAGTCTCCTTTGTTTGAGATTTAATGTTTCACCGGATAGACAGAATTTACTGTACACTCGAGAAATGATAGTACGTAAAATTTCAAATTTCATCACTATCTAGGAGTTGATCTACCCAAGCTGTCATATTCCGACTATAACGCCATGTTCAAAGTCACTAAAATCTCGATAACCTGCCATTGTGGCAGCAATAATTTATACAACACCTTTGTCGGACATCTCCTATCTTTTGTGCGTTATAGTGACCAGCTTTACTAATTAGTACTGTTGCAAGGCATTTTAATCCCCACAGCGTAAATTGCCTTCCGAGATGATTTTTCCTATGTAGTAGGACATATTCACGAATAGAAAGGGAGAAAACCACAAAACTCCCAAGCACCACGTCCCAAACAGACGTGCATGAAGAAGCACAACATCTGTTTCCCGTTGTTAAACAGTGGTGGAGATCTAAACCTGCTCCTTTTGCTACGAAGAGTGCTGTTTTACTTCTAGTTCATAGTGAGCCCCTAAAAACACTTGCTACCTATCGACGCACAACATCGTTCTATTTATTTTTGGTATCCCTCCATTATTTACATATGAGTTCTTGTACTAATTTTCCGTAGTGATTGCATTCATTTCCTTTTTATGGTATTAGGGTGTCGGGAAAAAAATTTCGTTTTTCCAAACAGAGAAAAAAATTGTATTTTCACAATCAAATTCACATTTAAACATATTATATTTTGACAGCATATTTAGAAAGGCTTGCTTGTTTAAAAGTTTGATTGATTTTATGTAGTTTTTTGGTTGGTATTCTTTCTGATAGGGTTAATAAAAAGTGCCATTTTTGTTTATTACTTTTTACTATTAAAAAGGTAAAAATAATATTCAGACAAGAAAAATATTATCCGATGCGTATGGAGAAGATTTATTGAATACCAGTGATAAAGCTGGTTCGCAAAATTTCATTGAGACAATTTTGATATTGAACATTCTGGAAGGTCAAATAAAGCACTCGTGAAATAGCGCAGTGATTAAATTTATAGAATTCTACTGAATATTAACATTTGAAACGTCTAAGTTTAATCTGAAAGCTCGACACATGGGTTCCTTATGTTCTTACGGAAAGAAATTTCTGTCATCTCATTGACGTCTGTGATTGGTTTCTCAAACATCAAGAAAATGATTCATCATTACTGGGGAGAAAAAATGGGTTGTCTACAACAAAGTTAAATGTTAATCATGGAGTAAAAAAGATGAACAGATCAAAGCACTTGAAAAGTTGTTATTGATCTGAAAAGGCAATGTTGTATATTTGGGAAAACTTCAAAATACATTTTTTTTTTAGATTTTATCGGACACCACAACGATTAATTCTGAAATGTATTATCATCAGTTTGACGAATTTGATGATTCACTTAAGCAGAAGAGACCAGAATTGTTCAATACAAAAGGTGTGTTTTACCAATATAACCAAACCTCAATTTCTAACCAAACGTTTCTACAGATATGAGGGGATATATTGCCACACCCACCATATTTTCCAGATATGACACCTGATTATCATTTGCTCTTGTCTCTACAACATATTTTAGACTGTAAAACATTTATTTCAAATGAAGAGGTCACAACTAACCTGTGTCAGATTATTGGCAACAAAAACGAAACATTTAATGAGGAAGAAATTATGCTACTGCCAGAAAGATGACATAAGGCATTGGAGCAGAATGGACAATAATTCAGTAAAATATTTATTCACCATAAGAGAAAGTCTTGTTTCATTTCATAAAAAAATGAAATTACTGTCTGGATAACCGAACATTTATTTTTATGTAATAATTGCTTACCTGCTGAAAACAAATTTTCATTTAGAATATTAATCTCTAAAAAATTAAATTTCCAGCATAGCAGCATTTATAAGCTGATGTTAGAAAGCTAGTAATCTTTTTGTCATCAAGTAATCATTGAGGGAAAATTTTTTGGGTGCGCTCACAAGACCTAATTTATAACTTTTTTTAAAATTTTATCATGTAATAAGTTAATTCAATTTATCCAAGATATTTTTTACTGTCATTATTTTTGCGTTTTGAGTGGTCACCAGCTATTATTTAAAGAAATTTAAAGAACTCAATTCAACGGTCTTCCTATAGGGGATTGCTATCATTAAATACCCCTAAAAAGGTAGATAACGATGATTCTCTTCATCAATACTGCTGTACAAAAAAAAAATGTTAGTGCTAAAATAATGTACAGCATACTCATGAAGCAAAATAGCAATGAAAACAAAGCGGATTTTTCTGTATTTCAATACTTAAAAGACACTTTGGACTATTGATTGAGTTCGTTGGAAAAATAAGAATTATTCCATTGAACATATCAGGTAAAGTATCAGCAAAATATGGTGACAGACATACACAGATCCCACAATGCCAATCAGGCAAGACACAGCCATGTGCCTGTTGTTTTCAAAAATATAATTCACTGAAAAGTTTGACTCATGTTATAGTATTATTTGTTAATAATACAATTTTCTTGTTTGTATGCATGTCATGAATGTGCATTAAATTATACTTTTAATAAATTTCAATCGATTTTTAAAAAATTTTATCATGGAAATTTCATTGTCTCCTATAGACATCAGATACATTTGAAATATTAACTTTAAACACATGTCCCTTTTGAAAATAGTTTTCGAATGTTTCTAAATGTTAACAAAAATGTCTTCATTAAAGAGTTTTGTGTTAGAGCATGATGTATTACAATTGATGATTAATGTTTGAAAAATAAATGAAAATATAGGGTGAAATCTCATTGTATATCTCCTTCGTTATGTTTTATAATTCTGAAAACTTTATTTATTATGAAAGGAGCAATAAAAAAATCAAGAGAGATATTATAAATCAAATTTTAACTAAGAATTTTTTTATACCAGATAATTTAATTTGGAGTTTATAATTATAGTTTGTAAGTTTTAAGAAATATCAATAATAATTTAGTGTCTTCATTTTGAATTAACTCTAGTAGAATAAATAATAAATTATTATTAATCTAGAATAATTTTCCAGTGCAATAAAAAACAATAAAAATATAACTTATTAATTATAACACAAGAATTAATTTAAAATTAAAATATAAAGTTATTATAGGTATTTCTTGAATTTTTGAAACTATAATTATAAATTCCAAATTAAATTATCTGGAATAAAATAATTCTTAGTTAAAATTTGATTTATATTGGATTTTATTAGCTTGCATGTATCATTACCCAACTGATTTCGCTATTGTACAGCACTTTACTTCTGAACGACAATGAAATTAATTGAAATCATGGAGAGAATCCTTAGTAGAAATATTTTCTTGAGAATATTTAAAATTAACCTTAACATGCGAAAATAATTCCTCAAAATATTTTCGAAACTAGAAACATTTTTGGTAATGATATTAATGGAAAAAGTCCAAATAAAAACAAATAATATCTTTTTAAAGTAGCCTTTAGTTACTTCAGAGAATCTATACTAATTTGTTTTATATATATTTATTGATTAAATTAAAAAAATACTCCTGAATATTCCTTATAATCCTCAGTAATCTTTAATATGAAGAAGTCATTTTCCCGAGAAGTCTTTGTTTCTCCCTGTTTCTTTATATTCTGAGATATTTTTCATACATAGAGCCAAAAAGATAAAAAAATATTCATTTTCTGATGAAATTTGAAAAAATTTATTCTTTTATAATCTTTTGTCTTCCATAAAAATAAATCACATTAAAAAGTCAAACTACAGCTTTGTTTTATAAGAAAAATAATAAAATTGTTTTTAAGTGCATCTTGATCTTTTTCTTTTAGAATTAAAAGGATTATAACAATTTTCAAATTACTGAAGTGGAAAAATATTTCAGAAAAATTGTATTAGAGATCTTAATATAAATCATACATCGCGCATTGTTGATCACTGTAATCTCATTTTCTGGTTATAAATATTGTAAATATTTACGCTCTTGGGGGGATTAAATTGGACTTTTTAAAAAATGATTGCATATCTTGAAGTGCAAATAATTTCTCGTTCTTTTAAACTGATCATTTCATGCATCGCCTGGTCCAATAAACTACAGATCATAAATGATGTTATACATCATTGTGCATTGCTAATATGAATATATTTACAATGATTTTGTAAAACTTTGATCAGTAAAACTAAAGGTAGGATAAAAGAATTTGATTATCTATAAATTATAATTCTGTATTGAATGCACAGACTTATATATATATATATATATATATACAAAATTTTTTAATAATTTTATGTGTGCTTTATAAAATATTAAAACTTACTTAAGACTAATTGTCCTGGATATTTGAAATGTTAAAGTAATAATATTATCAGTTAGTTTCTAATTATCTTCTATGCTTTTCTTTTACTAAGCAAGTTTATTTAAAAATTCTTTCAATTAATAGGAACGCTTATTGTGTTATTTACATAAGGAATATCTAACTATTCATTTTGATTATTCCAATGTAAAATCAAATTGCTTCAGTGCAAAACATTCTAAATATGTGATTATATTTATTTTGTTTATAATTAATGGTAATTTAGATTGATTTTAAATAGCTATAATGAAAAAGCATATTAATAAATTTAATATTTATGCCAAATAAAAGAAATATTTTGAATTTTAATTATTTACATACTCAAAGTGATTCAATATCTGCAAAACAAAACAACAACAGATGAAATAAAACTCAATAAGATCAATATATCCAATGTTTTGAATACAATGTCAAAGCAATTTGAATATAATATAAATAGAAGCGATTGTATTGCGATTCAACATTTTAGACTCGAATAGTTCATATGACAAGTACAACGTTAATAACTCATTGTGTAACATGTAACAATATATTTCAGTGGTAGATCTGCATTTAGTCTCTAAGTTTGTGATTAGAATTTATGGTAAGATAACTTTGAGCTCCACATAATCTTTATCATAAGGTAATGGCGATGGGAATTTACCGAGAAAGCTATACAATGATCAGCTGATGTACTTAAGTTCCCATTTTCCCAGGAACCATGAAAATTACTGATTAAGCCATAAAAGGTTCTCCGTTTATTGACAATATATCTTGAAATTATATATCTGTGATAGAATCATTTCCCAAACTAAAATTATCCTATTCAAATATTTAAACGTTAGGATATATTTAGAAATGAAATTGAAATGATTTCGCTTAAAATATTTTGATAATTTCTTGATTTGGTAAAGAGCATCATAAGCATTCAATTGTTATCAGTTATTAATTTAAATTAAAATTATTAAAATAAACTAGTAACTATAAAGATATATTAGTTTCCATTTATGTAATCTAAAAAACTGTTTTCATTTACTTAAGCTTTTAGTCTCAATCAAAAGTAAAAAAACTCTTAACGTTTAAAAAGTTTTACTATATATATATATATATATATATATATATATATATATATATATATATATATATATATATATATAGATATATATATATATATATATATATATATATATATATATATATATATATATATATATATATATACAAAAATTAAAGAAAAATCACAAAATAGTTATAGCTCTGCCAAAAATAAGCCAATTTCAATGAAATTTGAATATGTTGGTAATTAAAAAAGATGAATAATATAACATTATGCGAAACAGTTGCGCTACTGTCAGAATACTTCATTTGTAAGGAGGATAAAAATGGATTTCTCAGAGTAAGGCGGCAACTGTAGTTGCGTGTCTGAGATTATAAATCTGATTTAGTGAAATTGTAATCATGGCTCCAGCCATCAGAACAATTTTGATAGCTATTAGAAGACTAGAGGCAGGACAAAGTCACATAGAAGAGGCTAGATGGCTGAATGTGAGTTCGTCTGTGATTCATAGACTTTGGCAAAAATTTCTAACCACTTTTTCGTCATTCATGAGGTTCAGCCAAAGTCATCCACGTGCTACCATGAGTACTGATGATCAATATTTGTCATTATGAACACGAAGGAAAAGAATCGCGACTCCAGCTGAGCCCAGATACTCCCACGTTGCAAGCTCCAAGCGATTCCAGATCAACCGAGAATCGATAGCTTCACGGTCGTGGTATTCATGCTGAGCTACCTGATATTTGGGTCCCGCTCACGTTTGCCATACATACGTTTTCAGTGAGCACGTCAACATATCCATTGGACACGTGATCAATGAAGGGTTGTTCTCTTTACGGATGAGTCCAAGTTTACCCTCGAAATCGATGCTAAGCGCATTTTCCTTTAGAGAGAACATGGAACCCGTTTTCATCCATCAAGCATCCGTGAAAGAGTTCATACGGATCAGGCAGTGTCTGTGTTAGGAGGGGTATCTCTTTGGATGGACGTACAGACCTCCATGTCTTATCCCGTGGAAATGTAATACACATTCTTGCAGAGATGACATCCTGGATGCTTATGTGTCGCCTTTTGCCGAGGCAATATGCGATGCTTTTGTGCTTCAGGATGATAATGCGAGACCACACAAGGCTGACATCGTGGATGTTTATCTTGAGCAGGAAACAATTGAGCATATGCTGTTGCTATCACGATCACAAGACCTTAACCCAATCAAACATTTTTGGGACGCTCTAGGACGACACGTAACTGCTTTCAATCCACCTCCTTGTCACGCCTTTAGCTGCTATGGAAGAGTAATATCTCGCACTTCCGAAACAATTAATAGAACACATAAATGAGAACAACACACATCGCAGCATGTACTGTATTGCTTCTCGGAGGGATTGTATCCCATATTATAGGTACTTTTCCTATACCAAACGTATACCTTCCATTTGTTCATTATTTACATATTTATAGTACCATAATTGTCTGGCGATTTTTTTTATGCTGTTTTGTACCTTTCGATGTGTTGTATAAGTGTATAAATTTCATTAAACTTCACACATAACTTTTTGCATTATCGTCATTTTTGTGATTTTTCCGTAATTTATGATAACCAGTGTAATAGAAATGAAATATTCCTTCCAAACCATACGAATACCGTAAAACAATTTCAAGCGAAATAATATAGAGGGTCACTTTACTATGTCTATCTACTTCGATAGTGGCTTATAGGGAAATTTTATTTCAAAAGACATGTTTTAAGCTTCTGAAGGAATAAGAAAAAAAAGCCACAAAAGGATTTTATGATTCTCAAAGAAAATTATTTTGATATCAAACAATGTTTGTAAAAATGTAGCTAATCTATAGATATTGTTGAATTACGAATTAACATGTAAGGGCTTTTTTCAGTTTAAGATTTTTGAAGATTTACTGACATATATTTGTCCAAAATTGTCATTCTATGCAATATTTACTCCAAAAAGTTTATGCATTGCTTAGCATTAACTTATTCTATTTTTATTTGCTTGCTTACATCCTTAATGGAAACGAAAAAGATAGAATGAATTATTTTACAAAGTACTGTACATACAAATAAAATCTGAGTATCTTGAAGACTAATATAAATAAAATCATACAGTAAGCTTCAAATTATCCAAACTGTCTGTTAAAATAGATTGAAATGCAGCATTTATTTGTCAATTTGAAGTCTCAACGAGAATATATATATATCTGAATATTGCAATTAAAATACCCTACTAACAGAAACAATAGAAAAAGGAATTCTTATAGATAACATACAAACGTAAGAAAATACGTTCTTGTGTTTATTAATTGAAGTTGTTCAAAAATGAAGATGTAAAGAATAAATATTAGATTGACTTTAGAAAAGATTTTCCTATTTCAGAAGCTATTTAGTGTTTTTCATCTTCTTGAACAATACTGTTATTTTTGAAATCACAACGCAGCAAATATTCTTACTTAATTTACTTTTAAGGGAATAACGCTATAACCAGAAGGGAAATAAATCAACACTAATTATAAAAATGTCTCACTCCTCGATTCCAAAAGAGCTACCCCAAGCTTCTGTTATTATCCTTCATTATATTTGCTTTATCTTCATTTTCTGTGTCAGTTAAGGGGAAATTAACTCCTTAAGTAAATATTTTAATAACAACATTTAAGCCAAACATGTGACTTTGGAAAATTATATTTAAATAGAGAGTTAATCTTAAATCTCACTATGCCCAGCCTTCAAAATTTTTCTTGCATTCAGAAATATTTATTAATATTAATTAAAGTAGCTATTATTTTTTCCTTAAGGAGTTTGCATATTAATGACTGAAACAAATAAATTACGTTCTTGCAAATGAAATTTGTTTTATATTTTTCTTTTTTTTATTTATTGATTCAGAAATAGAAATATTTTGGTCTCCACAATAGTTTGAACTGAATTGCTATCTACATTTCATATATCATAAGGAACTTGCGACATATTAATATGCACCTTTACACAAAATATGTTTGCCAAACATATAAATGTAGTTAGCTGATAAATTTTAAATACTCAGACATTTATTCTAAAGCAGGACGAAATTGTTTAATTTGAGTTGTTAAAAATCACGACTTCATCCATGAGGCAGTTTTTGGTAGCTATTTGAGTAGCTATTACTATGTCTGAAGAAGAAAGGTCTTTTATAGTTAGATAATTGATCTTTCAATTTTGTGAGAAAGAAGCTGTTACTGAGTGCAAATCTGGATTGTGTGTGTGATACGTGTCCAGAACTTCCAATCTAGTTTTTGTGGTAATTAATGAGAATGTTTGCGCATGCATAGCTCTCACTTCCAAACAAGGACAGTTTTCTTTAAAAATCTTACTATTTCAAGTACATCTATCTTTCTATTCATCTGTGAATTGACACTAACTATCTACATTAATGATTAATGAGGGTAACAAGATTTTTCACATTTTCGAGGAAGAATATTTTCCTTAACAATAATTAATTTTAAAATACTACTGCTTACAATGTTGTTGAGATACATCTTTATATTTTACAAATTTCGTTAAATGATAATACAAATTAAAACAAAATAAAATATATAGAGACAAAGCTATTTTATTCTGACTATTCAACATAAACCAAGAATTATTTATTTAGAAATCGTCTAGATTTGCAATATTGCTCTGAAATCAGAGTGAAATTAAATAATTGTGCAATAGACCACATGTCGAGAATGAATAAGTAATCGAAGTACATAACTGATGATTGTTTAAGCAGATAAAACAGAATTCTCTTCATATGAAAAGGAGATAGAAATATTGATCTAAATTCGAACACAATCATCGTTAGAGATTGAACAGTGGTTCATTGGTACACGATTACTTATAAATATAAAATTACAATAACGAGATGAAATATAGTTTATGCTCTGAAGACTCGTTTCTGTTTGAAAAATCCACAATCAGTCTTGTTGAGTCTTTCTTAATTTATGATCGCCTTCAGTAACTCAAGTAGTGAGTCTAAATTGTTTCTCTGATAATTTCTCAAGCAAATTCAAGAGAAGATATTGTTCAGTGATCCAGCGGCATTATTCCTCACAACGTTGCAATTCATTCATTATTCCTCATAACATTTCTTGTTCGAATTGTTTTTCAACAAACAATGATCAGCAAGGGCGAGACAGAAACACTAGAGGCATATTGAGAGCTTTCTATGACTAGAATTATATACCAAATTTTGTCTTAATATTATTTTAAGTTGAAATTCTTTATTAAAATATTTCGACTACACTTTAACCGAAACTAGATTATTTCTGAATTTCTATTAATATTAATTATTAGTAATTCAAGTAATTTGAATTTGTTAAAATTTGTAATTTAAGTTAACTTTTAAGTAAAACTTCGTGTGAAGAGTTTCTTATAGCTAATTACTTTTCTTAGCTTATCCATGAAATGATAAAAAGTTATATTAGAATTTTCATCTGAATAAATAATTGTTAAGAAATCAGTTAATTATTTTTATAGATTTTGTTGAGTTTTATTTTAATTTGAATGTTTTATATGAATTCAATTATTAAATAATTGAATTCATTTAAAGAGAAAGTAATTCTTTTCATAGAGGTATTGATTAATTTTATATGCATACACTCTGTAAATAAAATTTTTTTTATATTAAATATATATTTTATCTTCTTATATCTAAAAACAATTTTGGGATATTGAACATTTGGAAACATGTCTCATTTTTTGTTTTAAATGCACATAAGCATTCCATAAACGTAAGCTTGTTGATATCAATAATTTTTTTAATTATATTTACAAAAAAGAAATAAAGAAGCTTTTGCCTAGTAATCCCATTAATCAGTAGAGGTCACCACCTGCTATGGGCTATGAGTAATGTGTAAAACGAATGAAATATAATTTATTTCCTTTCAAATAATATATATTTAACTAAATATTAAATATTTTTAATATTTATAAATTTTTTATTTGTTATCGTTAACATATGAGAAATATTTATCACGCTTAGTTTTCGTACCTTTACCCATTTTGATAGTTTTATTAAATAAAATTTACTATGAAGACGTGTTTTGTTGCAGAAGTGCATATACTTATATATTATCATCTGATTTTTCTTAATGGAAAATAAAATTAAATGTATCTAACAAATATTAAAAAAATCTAAAACGGATATAGTTTCTCAAAGAAAGATAATATCTTGATTATCTCTTACAAACATTTTTTAATATAAAATTAGAATTTTTTTGTTATAAATTTAAGCATTAAAGTCAGTTTAAAAGTGAAGAAGTAATTAATTGTGCTTAAAAAAATACGATTTCAAAGTAGACACCAAATCGGTACTTAAACTCATTTTGGTTGTCAGCAGATTTCTAGTTGTCATTTCATTTCTGATCAGAGACTGATAAACAGACTTATCCAAGCACTTGAAGCAAGAAATGACACAGAGAGCAAAAAGCAAAATAATATCTATGAATTAATTCTATGATCTAATACTGAAAATGATTAATACTATGATCTAATATTGAAAATGAACTCAATAAAAACAAACAAAAATCATTGACTCACTTCATATTTCTGAAAGTTTTGAAGGCGATTTAACTACATTCACTGATTTTGGCCTTTATGATTTCATTGTGTATAAATTGAAATATATTTGTTTTTCATTCATTTGGCAAAGCTGAAGAACATCATGTTCAGAGAGCCTATGCATGTCACATGGTCACATGTGACATGCATAGATCAACATGAATCACATGTTGATCAACATGGTTACATGTCCCTCAGCTGGTCAGATTTGGTATAGAGAGAAGGCCATGAATTGCATTTAGTTAAAGTTTATAAAGTACTTATATTGGCATTGCAACAATTAAAGTAGGGCTTCTAATGATCATGCTGCGAAAAACATGTTATTAGGAATTTTTTTTATAAGATTTCCGTATTATGAATTTTAAATTTGATGCATAAGTTATATGCTTTAGAATAAATTATAGATAAATAAATATCACTCATTTTCATGCTATATGAAGTGAACTGTAAGTTCAAACATTTCCGTAAAATAATTCATTTTGCTGTAAAATGTTATATATCTAACTAAAAAATAAAAAATGTATTTAAAATTTTGATTTTTAAGAATTTAATACATCTCTATCCAACTAACATCTAAATGATTACAGGAAGTTTTAAGTATTTGCACAGATTATGTAGAAAATTCTTTTATATTTATAAATAGTAAAATTTTTTCTTAAATAGAGTAAATCAACGAAAAACTATCTGAATTAAAACTATAAATAATTTGCTCACATCATGCTAGTAATATTTATTCTTAGTTTCTTGTGAGTGTAATTAATTTTTTATACATTTTTTTATCAAGAAAAGGCGAAATCTTAATTGAAAAATTTTCATTCCCTTTAAATTATTATTTTTATGTTTTTGAAAAATAGTTTATTCATTTATTTTCTGGAACTATCCAGATATTTAATAAACTTTGAGAAATTCAATTTGTTTTCATTTATCTGTTCTCGTAGTTTATTTACTACCAAGCATAATATTCGTTTTGAATAATCTATATTACCGGTTCCAAAGTATTTCGTAACGGTTATTTAAGTGTTCAAAATGGTTCGATTTATAATGTCAATATTTTGGAATCGATAGTAGTTTTATATTAACAATTACAAAAAGTGGTAATGGGATGTTTACTGATTACATGTTTTAGGATGCCCCTTTCTCTCACAATATATCCCATGTTTTTTGTTAAACTTTGTTTAAATTAATTTACAGTGACATTTCTTCTTACCCTAATATCCTATCGTGAATAGGCAATTGTTCTTTAAAAATGAGTAGCTATCAAAAAGTCAAAACAAATTCATATACATTTATTTCTATGATAATATCTAAACCCTTTCGCCACTCTTACTATGCGATCACAAAGATAAAAAAACGAAGTGGCTCATCAAAAGCCAAAGATTGAAACAGTTTCGATTCGACTTTTAATGAATGGATTACATCTCTAATGATCTGTAAATCATTAGGAGTGAAAGCTAAAAGGGACTCATTTTGTCATGAAGGACACATTATTGTTTCTTGTATTGCTAAAAAACGTGGGTGTGTAAAATCATATATTGACTGAACTCTCAAACAAATTATTTATGTTAATACTCTTGATTTGGAGGTTGGTTGGTTGGGTTTTGTTAAGCAAGGTCCAAAAAGGACAAGCTGCCATGATTTGGAGGAGACCTACTTAATTGAAACAAAAATAATAATGCAACAAATGTTTTTCATGGTTTTTAGCTTATCTGAATTTATTAGCAAATTTATTTTATTTTTATACTGTTTAAAAATTACCACAATTTCTAGAAGAATTAAAACAGTGTATCAGCGTTAATGTATATTTGAAAAAATAGTTTAAAAATTTAAAGTAGCATAGAAACACTGCATCAGCGTGAGTGTCCCACTAAGTTGGGCTCATCGGGCAAAAGATTTTGACCTATTCCTTATCATCATGTCTGAAGTTTTTTGGTCCCTCAGCTACAAAAAACTTAGGTCATAAAGTGACATTAATAACAAAATATTAACATGAGTTGGGAAAATGTTCTAGAGTTTACGTATGTTTACTCAGTAAAGAAGTCGATAAGTATAACACAATATGATGAAGAAATTGTGACGACCAGATATTATACTAAATGGAAAATTTTTAAGTATAATGATTTGGAGGAGTCAATTACTTTTTAGAAGTAAAGAGTAGTGACGTGAAAGTTTCAAGACCTGATTCCTGACTTTAAGAATTAAAATGACTTAGAAAACTCTTAACTAAATTAGAATCCGAATAATTAAAGTCTAAACGCATTTTTTGCTAATCAGTTTATCTGAAAATATAATTTGAGCACACTTGGATCTTAATATTATTAACAATATTTTTACTGATTTTCCTTCACTTCCTACTTATTTTGTAAATTTGTGAGTACAACATATTTATTCAAGTTCACTTAAATGCAGATTTTTAGCGAAACGACGTTCTACTAAAAATTCAACGTTTAAGCCCATAAATGCCCTTTCTTTCAAAAATTGAGATACTTTTAAGGAAATTGAGTTTTTAGTAGTGTATGCTTGTGATTTTATGGAAGTCTCTTGTACATCTGGAGTGATATTAAAGAGAAATAAACTTTTAGTTTATTTCTTAGGAACAAATTTGCCCAATATTTTTAAAATATTATTCACCAGGCTCTTGATTAAAATATAAAGCCTCAACACAAACAAAAGTTTTCTATTCCAACCGAAACAAATTGCACGCAGAACTGAAAATCTTATCATTTATTTTGAGATCTTGTCTTTCTTACAAGCCAAATGAAGATTAAGCTACATTCTTGTTTTTTAAGCAAAACGTTGACAGATTATACGAAGCCTGCGGGATGGAAACTTTTTGAAAACATCCTTATGTAGTGACGGCTATTCTTTCTGTTCCCCGGTTTTAATCGTTATCAAGGAAGATTTATTTAGGCAGTTTTCACTCTTTCAGCAAATATGTGTGTAAAAGAACGAATAAAACTTTTTCTCTTCCACTTCGTTAAAAACCAAAACAATGATTTCAAATCTTGCCTTGGGAAAGGAAAATATTTACTCTGAACACCAGAATTCAATATTTGGCTCGATGAATATTATCTACTTATACGAAAATATATGCTTATCATGCTACAAATGTTTTGACACCAGAAATTATATGAATACTAAAAAATTGTGTTATGTAAATATCCTTATCCTCTGAATGGAAATAAGTTAATTTTTTTTATGAATTGTTAAGTGCATAGCTTAAGAGAAAAATATTTAAAGAATAAATGCAACAGTCCGCAGCAACAGCAGTGAAGTCATAATGAAAGACATTTTTATTTCGTATCTTATATTCCATTTTTAAATTGTTCATTAGTTACTTTTAATAATTTAATGATTCCAGAAATAATTCTAAGAATATGTCTCTACAGCTGAACAAAAAATATGTAAATCACTGATATAAAAAATGCGCTATGTACATAAAAACAGAAAACCTTTTTTTACAGATTTAAATACTTCAAAGTGTAATGACAGTTATTTTTACATAACGTAATATTAAAATAGTTAAATGAATGCAAAATATTGCATTATGGCCAAAAGTGAAATATTTTTTTATAAAATATCATGCTGAGGAATTTGTTATTCAGATGCTTGAAGGACTACTTGAAAAATACCTTTTTAAGTAAAGAAATAATTTCTTTTATGTTTCTATCCGTAAGTAAGAATGCAGCTCCTTTAGGGAAAATGTTAGTTAAAAAATTCTCAAAACCAATGAACAGCACGGAGATATTTCCAAGCAAAAATATTATAGACGGTACACACTGAATTTCTTTCTGATTCATGAAAATCTTTATAAAACATTATGAAAAAAACTTTCGGGTGTGACAAAATATGGAAAAGAGAAAAACACAGTAGCTTATGTACTGACAATATACTTAAGATTTTGCGTTACGCTATACCACTATTTGGCGTAGTGGATGCGAAACACAAGGTCACAGAATAAAAGTTAATAGACTGGACTACAATAATTTTATTTCCAATGATTATTTTGACGAATGATTTTAATTACGTCCTACTTAGAGAAACGAGAAAACAAATGTAAATGGTTATGAACTGAAGCTCTTTTAAAATAATACCTTTTTAAAATTACTCGACATATTTCTAACTTGAAATTAGTACTATATAATCTCATATATATAAGAATTATAGAACAAAATGTATTTGTGTAGCAGTTTCCACGTATGAATTGAGTTGTGAAAAATTTACATTCAAAATTAAATTTTGAATTAAATATCATTTAATGATAAGGTTAATAGAAGGAAGGATAGATCATAAATATAAAATTCACATTCTTTTATGCTATAAACTTTCAAGCTTAAAAGAGGCAGAATATTATAACATCAAATGGTAAACGTATACAGCTTGGATAAAATCTTTTGCTCATTGATTTTCAACCTAGTTTTTTCCATATGATAAATAAATGATCTTTGCATGTAAACAATTAAATTGTTTTGATGACTTTTACATTTTCAGACAGCCATTTGAGAAGTGGAGAATCTTGGTATTGAACTTTGATGATTATTAATATCAAGTAAGTTAATTATTAAGTTTTTATTTGAATTTAAGTAGTAGTTCAATCCTCTTGTAAAGAATTCTCCATGTAGAAATAAAGACATATTTTCTCATTCCAAGTGTACAATAAAACGAGCGAAAAATAGAAATTAAATGTAAAGGAACACAGAAAATTCCTCATTCGAGAAAAAACTGTAAATAATATTTTATTTCTAAATATAAAAGTTATATTGGGTCCTAAAAAAGACCTCCCTCACGGTAAAAAGCAGTTAAAAGATACAGAAACCACCCCACGCCATTGCGCTTTGGAAAATGCCACGCACACTACTATCTATCAATACCCCTTCCACCAACATATCCCCTGCATAACTCACACAGAGGCCTCTATAAATACGGGAAGTCTTTTTGCCGGATCCGGTAAATACACACTGGCCTTCAAAAGTTAAGGAGCAACAGGTTTTTTTGCCCATAATTTGTGGATAAATGAATTAATGTAGAAATACCACATTTTGATGACATGTACACAAAGCAAGTTTGTATTTAATGAAATATAGAAGTTTACTTAAGAAAAAGGCATAAATGATTTACAACAAAAAAGAAATCTCTCTGAAAAAGTTTTTTTCTTGGAAAAAAAGATTATATTTTTATGTGGCAAAATGTCATAGAAACACAGAAAAAAGGAGTTTTAATAAGAGCTATGCCCACCCCTAGCTTGAATGCATTGCCTACACCGATGTTCCATGCTGTCAAATAAATTTTTCGGTTACAGAAATGGGAAGCAAAAACCGTATATGGTATAAGTTATTTTCCAGATTTCTTTCTGACCTTGGAGGAAGACTTAAAACAGTAACCTGCCTACCAAGTTATTCCTACAGATGTTCTATGAGATTAATGTCTGGAGATCAAGCTGGCCGTTTCATTTACTCCAAACTAGTTGTTAGTGTCATTTTATTCATTGTGATCTTCTAAAAACATGTTGTTACTAAACGTTTGGAGGCCAATGAACAAAGTTATATTTATTTAGATATAAAAGTAAATAAAGAAGTAAATGTGTAATAAAGAGAAGGTGATGCTTTATCGGAAGATGATAACTATAAATCTCATTTAATTCAACACATTTAAATTATAAAACTTCATCCCGAATATACATGAAACTAGTTTAGATTAAGATTAAATCTTGATTAAATTTAATTAAATGTTGAGAAAGCTAGAAATAAAAACAAATAATGTAAAAGAAAAATTAATGGCTTTCTTAAAGTAATTTATTTTATTCAGGAATATATTTAAATGTTTCTTAATTAAATGTGAATATGATTAAATATTTTAAAAAAATATATATAATATTTGAATTCCATTTATTCAAATATCGAAAAAATAAGTTGAAGTATAGTAAACCAGATAATTTTTAATAATATCAATGAGTTATCTCAAAGAATCCGCATTAATTAATTAAGTAAAGATTTTCTTTTTACTTCAACAAGCTAAGCTTCTGAAAAACTAAATGGCTGAACTTTTATATCCATTATGACCTTTATATTTTATGTTAGAAATATTCCGAAATCGGAAAAAAATGCCTTTATAAATGTTATATAATTGTTCCAATTCAATAGTAGATAAAAGGAAAACTGAAAAAAAAATTGTCAGGTTAATTAAAATAAGAGGATAAAAACCAAAAGAAAGAAGAATATTTACTTCATTAGAGCTCTATCCAAAAAGATTTAATGAGTTAAAAATACCAGACTGGAGAAGATAGGTGATAAGGATATAGACTCTGAAACAAATATATCTGACGGAAAAAGCAAAAACATTTTAGTAGCCAAATTTTTTTTTCATTTTAAATATCTCGTACATTCATTTCCTAATAAATATATAATAAATTACAATTATAATAAATAATCTTAGGTAATAATAAATTACTTTTGACTGTGATGAATCTAAATCTAAAAATATTTAATAAATTACTTTTTCTCTCTGCATAATGTTTTCTTGATGCCAAAGAGAAGAATTTGATTAATGTTTGTTGCTCTAAATATATACATTGTATGAAAATTTGTTGCATCAGTATGTTTCCTTGAGTAAGTTTTAAAGCAACTGAAGTTCAGATCATTTATCAACGAAAAGCAATTAAAAATAGAAGTTGTTGGCACTGATTTTACTTAAATGATTGTTGCTAATATATGATGAAGTATGATTATATACATATACATATTAATAACATCAAATTATTGTTAATTATTAATAACATTTTGAATTAAATTTTAATTTAATTAAGTGTGCCGTTAATAATCTACAAATCGTTTTGTCTGCCTTAAAAAATTTAAATAAAAAAATGCTTCTAAAGAAGGAAATATTCGAGAGTTCTTTTCTTATAAAGGGTTAAGAACATAAAGTAATGTTTAGCTTAACTAAAATTTATATATGTGTTTTTTGTAACACTAATACTTCTTTCTAATCAAATATTCCTATACAAATTCTTATAGCCGTTGATAATATTGTCTCTGATTTTTTTATCAAATAAAAACTAGACTATTTCCTCAAAATGCATTATAATATTTGAACTGTAAAAACATTCTTTATTAAACTCACATTCAAGATTTAAAATCTTTGACTTATGGAGAAAATATGACAGAAGTGCATTCCTTATGAGGGCTAAATACACCTATAAAAAACCCTTAGAATATAATTTTTCTATATCATAGAAACCTTATTCTTATGAACTTCCTATGTGAAGATCTTCAACATGCATAGCAAATCTATAATTTAATTTTTAATGCTATATTTGCCTATACATTTTATATTTATGTATTGAGTATTGATGACATTCTAAAGTTCATCTTATTCTGCAGTATTAAATACATTATAAAATTTTTTATTATAGTCAACGTAAGTATTCTTATATAAACAAGCAAAAATTTGTTATAAGCATTTATTTGGAAAAACCAATTAAATCAATTTTTTATAACTAATTAATTTAAATTTGAAAATTTGTTCTCAACAATCTAGTAAGCAAAAAATGATTTATAAACATTTATCTTGCAATCAGATTTTAATGTATAAGTTTTAGAACCAATTTTAGTTAATTAAGTGCTTATAAATAACATTTATTTGTAGTTAAATTTCCAAAAAATATATATTAGAGTTATTTTTAAAAATAACATCTATTTCAGTGATAAATTATTAATTCCTCTTTTCCTTTCCTGTACAATATGCGGTACAATATTACAAATATTTAATTTTAAAATGTAATATTAAACAGTTAAATAAAATAACAAAATATATAACAATAAAAAAGTGAAACGTACATATTTAACAATTTTTAGCAGAAATTATGCTTTTTTTTAAAAAAAAAAGTTATAATTATATCTATAAATTGTTAAAATCATACATTTTATGCTAATAGATAGTGATTGTATTTTAAAAAGTAAATATTTAATAATGATCTTAATATGCAATTCTTTAAGTAAAATTGGGATACTATTTAAAAATCAAAAAGAAAAAAGAAATTTTCAAACAGTTTCCGTAAATTTTTAAACAATTTTCAAATATTTGTAATACATTTCTTTGCAAAACTTTTAAATTCTTGTACTTTCGGCAAAGCTTATAAATAATTGGTTGATTTAATTAGTATTATTTAATCAAAAAAACTTCAATACTTTTAACATACTTTTACTCTAATATTGCATTCAAAATTTACGATATAAATATATATTATCGTTAAGTTAAAAATGTAAATATAAGGTTTTCAACAATAATTATATAAAATTTATTTCTTTCACAAAATAAATATTTTTTTTACTTTGATTTTTTGATAAAATATAAAAATAAGCTTTATGTACTAGATTTTACCTTACGTACTAGCTATTTTATAACAATATAAAAGTATGAGAAACTCCACAAACAAAGTAAGATTCTCAAAAATGTTGCTTTTAATTCGTGATACATCATAAGTTAAAAAAAAAATCTTAATATTTTTTAAGATAGAAAAATATGTTATTTCTGAATTGTCTAGTTCATAACATAACATGTAACTTATGACTAAAATAATTGAAACAAAAAGATGTACAGACACTAAATCTAATAAATAAAATTAACTTTAATTAGAATAAAATGTTCACTTGTCTTTTGTTTTTCCATCCTCAACATCCGCATGCCACAGGTTTGAATTTAAATAAGTTTCAACAGAGAATGCAAAGGAGGTAACATTTTACCTTCATTACTTTAATCTCCCGCAGACTTTGAT
This sequence comes from Latrodectus geometricus, assembly GCA_026290005.1. Classification (NCBI taxonomy): domain Eukaryota; kingdom Metazoa; phylum Arthropoda; class Arachnida; order Araneae; family Theridiidae; genus Latrodectus; species Latrodectus geometricus. Next base: position 177,782 of record JAPDSC010127646.1, read on the forward strand.
ATGCGTTCTCCTCTTTTGTTCGAAGCAAGTTTCTTCTCCCTAGTAGTTGAGATGCTCATCATTTATTCGTGTTTCCCAGCGTAAATGGTTTTGTTTTAAAATGTAAGTTAAAGAAAAAGCACGGTCTCAGTTAAAAATTCATTACCCTTGTTTTCGGCTTGGAAGACAAGGAAGTTATATTAATCAAAAAGGAATGTCTTCAAATTGCTGTATCTTCTATTCACTAACATTTGAAGACAACAGCACAACTTCCTGAAAAATTAGCTTTGATAAAAGTACATTTCCTTAGAATTTGATTTTTTTTATATTTAAATAAAGATACCAAGCTTGGAAATGCATAAGAAACTTTCATATAATATATCTTTCGAATTATTAGAAATGCGGTTCAATATGTTTTATAGTATGGATTATTTCGCATTGAAAAATTTAATATTTGAGTAAGCTGTTTAGGGTTATTGTTTTGTAGTATATATATGAGAATATATGTGAAATCAATACTAAAAAGGGAAACAAGTACTTCTATATCAAACATTGCTAAGGTAACTTTTCTGAAAAAATATATTCAAATACTGGTTGCTATTCATGCCCAGTGGGTTGTGATATTATGTCAAAACTATTTGCAGACTAGGAAAAAGTCAACTATAAATATTGTCTTTTATTTGCACTAGTATGTTTTCCTAGCATTTTCAAAATTTTAAACAATATAGAATAAATCTTCCATAACAATCCAATTGTACATACTTAGAATAAAGTATAAATCTGTATTTGCGTTTAATTATAATCATTAGTGAAAACAATTCTAAAAAACCATACAGGTAAACTTTCCAATTTTTAACGCGTATAGGTAATATATTCTTTGAAATATCTTATATAAGAATTGAAGTTTCTGAAATTAGTAAGAATTGAAGTTAATAAATCTAACTAATATAAATAATTATTTAAAGGAAATAAAGGCTTAAAATTTAATCAATTTATATGACTGAATGAATTAAAAAAAATTTAGAACAAGGTTTGTAAAAATCTAAATTTAGAAGGTTTTAATATTTAATTTCTAGTTTATTGTTAATTCTTAATATCAAAACAGTCATACTTAAAATATTATTTTATTTTCAACATTATTTAAAAGCACATATTTAGTATTAACATACTTTTAATTAGTAAGTTATTACATAAATGCTGGCTATTCATGCTTATTCTAAAAACAGATATCATTTAAAGAGTATTTTAATCAGTGAAACTATATTCAATGACATATTTTATATTAACGTATAATATTGAATTATAACGTATATATTTGATATTAACGTATATATATAGTTATGGGAATTTTTTCAGATATGATTGTTTTAAAAATATTTTTTATATTAATAATTGCTTTAATTTACATACTATAAGATATATAAAAAAAAACTCAAAAGTTAAATTTTAGTCAACAGTTAGCTTTTTCTTTATTACATTAATCAAATTTACAGTTAAATTTTGACTAAACTTTTTAAATTTTATTCAAAAGTTAACTGAAAAGATTCATAACTGGAAGTTTTCGCACATATGGCCACATAGCATATTAAAAAACAACCATGATCTTACAAATTTTCATGTGCGAATACTATCGAGGGTATTTTGCGTACGCATTATAATTTAACCTTTGAGCCGCAGACAGCACTCTAACTCAATTACTCAACTAAGTATGTAATTTAGTTTTCATGGTCTGCTCCGAGAGGTCTAACAGAACTCGCTATCTTGTTCTATGATCTTAGCAAAAATGAGAAATGATTGCTAAAAAGCAATCATTGGAGCAAAAATGATTGTTAAAAAAAAGGCAATCAATAAACTCTTCTAGTAGTTATTAACATTTACTAAAGTTATTTTTCTTGTTTTGAGATCAGAAAAGCTTTAACATATTTATATTTCAGAAGTATTCAGCTGCAATTTTGTATGATGTATTAATGAATAATTTTTGTATTCCATAAGTTATTTTTTTATAATTTTATTTGCATAATTTATCCACAAATATAACACATGTGCCTAATTTTTATTACTTTATAATATCTGTCTGTAGGAAAATTATAAGTTTATTTAACTTTTAGTTAAAAATGAAGTATCTCAGCAATTTTAATTAAAGTTCAGTTGAATTATTTCGTTATAATTAATAATTTAAAATGAATTAAAGTTTACTTAAATAATTTTCCCGAGGAATTTTCATCAATTTTATGTTTATTATAATTGTTTGATAATTCTTCAATTAACTTTTTCAACGCGCATAATTCAAAGATAAGGATTATTATAAAAATATTTGAATCTAAATTCAAATATAAATGTATTATTTGAGAATATATTTCCTCTGCATTATTTTAACTTTTCTTAAATTATTTTCCAAAATTATAAAAGTATATTCTGAGGAATATAAAAGGTAAAATTCATAAAAACTTTAATTCAAAAGCACAGAAAATATTCGACTCCTCTAATGTACACAAACCTTAGTTAACGATTTCTCAAATATTCTTTGCTTAAAACCCGTGTTAATGTTTATATTTTGATCATAAAAATAGAGCTAAATGTTGTGATAGAAGATACACACATATTAAATCATTTCTCATTTTTGGTATATTAAATTTTTATCAATTTTTCTTTACGGAAAATGAGAAAATTTACTTTATTGAAGACATTGTTTATCATCAGTTAAGTAGATAATACTTTTACATGAAAATGTTACGTGGAGTTTCAATAATTATCTTTTCCTTAAATAATTATGATTTTTTTCTGATGTTTTATAAATTATAGTTTGTAAATATATCTAAATTATATTATTATTAAAGATAGATTAAGATGAGCATATTATTTTTTTTCTATCAGTAAATTTATAGGGAAAATAAATTCTCCAATTTTATGAAATCTCACTTCTTTTGAATTTTATGAGAATAGTTGAAGAAAAAAGATGCTAAATTGAAGATTTGTTTGAGAGATTCAAAGAATATTAACTCCCACTTAATTTCCTATAACTCAAAAAATTTTGTGACCATCCTTGTTCTATGCTTCATAACCTCAGTCTTTTTGTAAATAAATGTGTTTCTGAAGTACCTTAAATATTTAATTCATTTGTCTAACACCAACAGTTGATCTTATAATTTTATGAAACTGTTCTATTGAAGAGAATTGATCTAACTGATTACTACTGTTAAGCGGAAAAAAATTCATTTTCATTTCAAACTCTTGATGCTTTCAGTTGTTTTTGAAAATTTAATATAGAAACAAGGAATCACTGCATTTTATTTTCAATAAGTTCACAATTCTTAAAAATAAGGAAAAAAATTTAAATAACTTTATGGAAAGTTTACTCTTTATGATTATGATTTTAATTTACACATTAAATGAATAAACAAGAATTGAGAATTATTTGAGAAAACAAATAATCATATTAGGTTGGGGAAAAAGAAATCCACGTGAACTTTAATCCCATTTTTACGTGAACTTTATGTAACTTCTTTTGGATTGACTTTGTAAAAAGGTTTGAAACAGCTTTCATGTAGATTTTTAGGTCTTGCGCGTTACGACTGCTGACAGGCGGTTAACTTCGATCATTTTTGATATTTTATAGACATTTTCGACGATGCTGTATCCACATGCGAGGTGCATCTCTAACATCAAAAATACCCGAATGGAATCGACAAAACAAAAATTTTACGTAACTGGTTGTTACAGTATTACATAGGACGATAAACACCTTTCAGAATTTCAGCCACCTGGTTAGCCTTTTCGGCATTATAAAAGAAAAACGAAATTGTATCGAATTTTCTGTTTGTTGTCTTCCATTTTTAAAACCTTGTACTCGTAACTGAATTAATCAAACAAAAACCGCAAGAGGATATTTTAGTGTCAAATGTCACCTTTCCAATGAGCAATAATTTGAAATTGTTTGATAGATACCTCACGAGATATCGATCACTACAGACGTCTACCGAAAAAATTATGGATTACTTTTTCCCCAAACTAGTATTTTAAACTATTGCTTTTCCAGCAAACATTTCTTTGTTTAAAGTACCAGTGGTTGACCTAATTATTAAGGAATGAAAAATTCATATTTTGTCTTGACAAAAATGGGAAAAGATTTTAATTAATTATTAGCTTCAGAGTAATCCATCAACAATATGGCACAATGAGAATCTATAAATGCATTGAAAAAGAAAACGAATTAACAAAACACAATAAATAGGGATTTTACTCTGTTTTTTTTTTAAATTTAATTATGTTTATTTTTTTAATTATTTGTGAAAAATCGAAAAACTTACAAACACGCAAAATAAATAATATAAAATAATAATAATAATTTATAAATATACACACATATTACTGAGCAACAAAAACACAACACCAAGAAAGACTAGCGATAACACAGCAAAATTTATTAAATTTATTTAGCAGATGACAAGTTATTCAATTATTTAACAGACAACATGTTATATATATGTTACCAGCAAAGTATGAAATACCGGCATTCTATAAAATGCTTAGGTATTGTATATAACGCCGGACATTTTTAGGCAAGGTATGATATATGAGAAGTATTATAAACTTATCCTAGGCATTGTATATAATACCTAGTATAGTCATGTTGCCTGTAACTACTGCTATACTCATCGGCATAGAATAGCGGTTTAGTAAAAACAAAATCATACCATCATGTTATCCATGTCTATCGTTCATAGCAACAATGGCGGCGCATTTGATGGTGGCTATGACTCAGGAGTAAATGAAGCAATGGACTCTTTGCAGACAATCCATTCTGTTATCAATGGCGTCGAATGGTTTGAAAGGACACTGAATGATGCGGAACAGACTGAATGCTTTTTGTTATAATGCGAGAAATGGTTGAACAATCCACCACTGCTATGGTCACAGCATGCCTACCATCATGTGCAGTGATGCATCGAGGTGGATGCAATCACTTCTGTCCGCTCGCCGTTGTTTCCTGTGTTCAACAATTACAGATATATGTCACAGTTGCTTGGCTTCCCCCGGAATGATTAATGATTTCCCCAATAGATGATACGCTATCTCCTTAGGATACTCCCTTGGTATAATTTAAAAACTAGTCGACTCTCATTGATTTATACGAGACATAGTTAAGCAACTTAAGCAAAAAGCTTACGGAAAAAAGCAATTGTCGTATTTTAAAAATTGACAATCTCTCTCTCTTCTCTCTTTATCTAATACTTGCATGTGTTACTACTGCTATCCGTTACGTGCGTATGAGTAGCAATGCTAAAGATTTACGTCTCACATCACCATGAAAGCAAGATGTAAATTTCACATGATTTACATGCTTCTTTCAAGGATTTTGGGTGGCCAACAATGTATAAATTTCAATATTTCGATTTGGGAGAGATCGTTGAATTAGAATACAAAATTCGATATATCAATATCAGAAAACCACACTAATAATAAACGTGTCTTTGGTTATTGATGAATACAATTAAAATATTGATTGAGCCAAATAAATACAGGTAGGATTTACCATGTTGCATCTCATTTTACCATAGTATGAGGTAAGAAATTGGATTGTTTTATGCATGAAATGTATATGCGCGGATGAAATTTGTTCAAGAAAACATTCATGATATTTCATATTGCAGTGCTCTTTTCAAAAGTTTATTCATAAGACTTGAAATTGAATTTAGTAAATGAAACACCATTAAATTTGAAATTTAGACTACTCGAAATTAAAGAAGAGAAATAAAAAATTACGTCACTTAATACTATCAAGTGAGTTCTTTAAAAATCGGATTTTAAGAAAAATTCACTAAAATTCTGCAGTAATAGATTAAACTAAGTAAAAAAGTTTAAAATTGATGTGATGAACTGTATTTCCTAACACTATAAAAATAAGATCAAATCAAAATAAAAAAAAATGTTTCTCTTAATTTAAATAAATTAAGAAATATTATGAGCTTCTACTTATCAAAATCCTCATTATTTTTTCGTTAAACATGCCCTTATTGAAAAGGGAAATAAACTATTTTCAGACAAAATAAAAAGTCACACTTTTCCACAATTGGTTTTGTTTGAAATAGTAAATCATGTTGCTGATTTATGTGTGTATTCTCTCAGTGAAGTTACATCCTTATATTCTTATTTGGCTTGTTCTGTGAAGTTATATCTGGGTATATTAGTCGAGAACAGCTGTTTGGAATGGAATGAAACATTTATTCTACTCTAAGCGGATGTTTATTGTTTAACTAATTAGGATATTGGTCATTTCGCTAACTTGAAACATATATTATGTTTCATTTCCAAATTTTACTTACAGTGTTTAAAATTAGTTTAAACTACAATTAGCGCTTATTTTAACACACTGCAATATTTCTTTAGCCATGTTATTATTAGTTTAAGTGATGTAGCTCCATTCTGAATCTATTCTTGCTTAAAAATTAAAAGCATGCTTCTTTCCCCCTTTTAAAGTTGCCATCTTTACGAGACCGCTAACGGTAGATAAAAAAAATACATTGAGATTACACTCATTTCCATATTCGAATAATATAAATGTATTAAAAGATAACGGTACTTCTATATTTTTTGATTTTGAAAATGTATTGTTTTTGCTCCCTGCAGTGAACTTGTTTACCTTTTCCCCATGACACTGCAAATCGAAAACATTTTGGAGCGCTGATGAAAAGAGTCTTAATTCCAACTTTTGATATCTCCGTAAACAAAGTGAATTTTCAGGCATTATCTACCTTATTCAATTAATTATTTTAGCTGAAGCATAAAACATCAATTTGTGATACAAAACAGCTTTTTATAAGATCTAAAAATAGTAAATCATAAAGAAATTATAAACATAATTATTTTTCCAAACCCATTTTATTCCAGAAAACTAGGTACAAATTTTCCACTGGAAGTCAGGCCCCGTTAAACAGAATTGGAATTGATTAGTAATGATATATATTATTTTTTAAAACTAAAATTCAAAATATTTTCTTAAGCAGCTTCAATTTCTTTTTGTTCAGTACATGTAACTGTATTCAATGGTATTTTAATGTTAAAATTTAACAACAAATTGAAAGAGATTTTATTTTTATGGATTAATACAGTTCAGAATTTTTAATGAATTACTTTATTAATCAAAGAAAATAAAATCAGTTAATATCAAATGAGAAACTAAAATAATGGGGAAAAATTATTTTATTTAATGTAAATATATTCATAAGATAAAAGCAAATAAGACCACTATAGCTTGTAGTTCTATAATTTGTAATTCAATTAGTTTAAAGATATACTTTTATCAATATAGTTTAGTTCTAAAGGCAAATTTGGTAGCTTTTAATTACTTTTATTAAATATTTTAGGGAACTATGCATTTTATTTCTTTAAGAAAAGTGTTCAATTTATTGATCTATGTATACAGTCTTAGCATAGAAATATCCATGGAAAAAATGCTTCATACGTGATCTTAAAGAAAATACAAAATAGAAGCTGCACAACTAATGCTTTAGATAATTATTTCGATAGTTCAAATATAATCCTTTTTTCAAGGTTCACACCACTTAGCAGTTGATGAAAAGTATAACTCATCTTTTTTTATATCTATTAGGTCTAAATCTTACATTCTTATAAAGATGTCAATATTTTATCTCACTCTCAACTTACATTAATATAAAACTATTTTCAAGTAATTAAAAATGAGATTTTTCAAGATTAAAAGAAGACCTTGAATTAAATTATGATGTTTGCATCGTGTTTATTATTTGGCACTCAACTAAAAATTAATTCTCTTACTCAAAAATATTCATGAAGCATTTTTCTTTTGGAAGCTTTAAGCGTATTCCCTTCATTAGATCCCCCTGTTTCTTAAGAGCTTTATCATAATCATCATTAACACATTCCATGTTTACATCATTAACACTTTGCTTTATAAAAAGTTCAGTGTTTATTATTAACACTTCATAGGTCTATAATGTATTGTAGCAGATCATTTTAAAAAGCTTTAATAGTCAAAAATTAAGTATTTTAAAAAAAGAAATCTGTTTTCTTGAAGCTTAACGCTTTTAATACAATGTTTTAAAAATTAAAGACGCACAAGTTTCTTTCTCTTCAACAATATGATTATTTTCTTTAAATTTCTTGATGAAGTCTTTTAAGGGCGGAAAACTGTGAAGCAGCTACCTTCATAGTTTTCTGCGATACTTTTTTTATTTTTTAGTACATTTAAGATATAATGGGCTTTTCATTTTTACCTAATTAAGTCGCTTTTTATTTTATTAGCTCAAAAAAAGTAGTTTTTATGAAAAATTTTATTCTCACAAAACTTTCAGGAAACAATAATTGAAAAGGTTGTTGAGTTCTAATTCTAGAGATTCATTCCCACTCGTAAATAATATTTATTTTACTTAAAACCTTTGAAAAAATATATCGAAAATCGCTAATTATTGTTGTTTCATATAAGAATACGTTGACTAAGAATACATCATCCTTTTACAGCACTGAAAATCAATTATATTAAGTTAAATATTATCTAGACCGCAATAATAGGAATGGAAGTTAAGAGAGATAAAATTTTATATTTCGTGATATCTATATCTCAAATGGTAGATAATTATTGGGGTTTGTTCGATTGTACTGACATCATTATTTAGATATAAATAACTATGTTTTTGAATAAAGGAAGAACGATTGTTATTGGCTCAATTCTATATATATATATATTTAACATTGGACTTTCAAAAATTAATTTTATTGGAATATTCAAATATTAAAAGCAAGAAACATGAAAATATGAGTAAAATTAACTTTGCAGTTAATAACAGTTTTTTTTGTGTCAATCTATGAATAATTTTGAAATCTTAAAATATTTTTTTATATTTTGGGTACAGGTAATTGAAATTATACACACTTAGGTGGCACTTTTCCTTTTAGCTCAATGATTAGTAAGTTTGATTCTGATATCAGTTGTAGATGCTCTTTTTTTTTGGTTTGATTTCACTTAAATTTAGGTCATATTAATCCTTTTGTGCAAGAATTGGTAATAGAACAATAAGCAAAACAAAAACCTGTTTAATTAATGAGTTTAAAACTATATTTTCTTTTCCTTTTCATCCAATAAATATGTTTTTATACTTTAACTTTTTATTTTCACACAGCGTCATTAGTAAAGCAATTTTAAATTATCAAAATCTTTTTTGCACAATATAAAAAGTAAGACATTTGCACTGAATTTATGAGATGGTAAATAGAAAACCCTGAAATAAATGTTTCTATAAATCGACTATATAATCTTCTTGTACTAGTGTTTTTGTTCATAAATGGCTGCTGTTGATTTAATGACTATATATTTTGAAAGAATGGGATGCAGTAAAACGATATAGTAACTTTTAAATGTGAATGGAAATATTTTTAGAAAAGAAGCTTATTAATTCAGAAGAAAATAAAATGGCTTGTTACTTACCCTGACACTTCGAAATATGAAAAACTAATTATTCTTACGTCAAAATTCGTTATAAAATCAAAATTTTCAATGAAAATATAAAACACTGAAGTAGGAAAGAAGCTTGTATCCTAAGTATTTAAAGAAATATTTACTGTTGCTTCTTTGGGATTAACTCAAAATTATCACAAGTATTTCATCATATAACTTTTGGGTAACATTAACGCTGAAATGCAAATTATGTAACACTGCTACTGAGGAAATATAGCTAGTCATGAGTAAATATAATAAAGCGGGGAAAATATATTCTAAATTGTGAACTACTTATATATGATATAAAACATCAGAAAATTAAACGAGTATTATATACGAAAGTAATTTTTTTTCCAATTATAAAACTAGTAGTTGGTCCTACTGAGAAAGAAGTATTTTATTAGATCAACAATTATGTGCAGACTTCTAACTGATATAGTTTGATTAATTTGCATAAAAATATGACGATTTGCAAATGCTAATGGATCTCTTTTTACCTTTATTAGAAATTAATGCTTCGAATAAATCGAGATGCTAATTATAAGATACATTAAGTCGACATGCAAGAAGAAAAAATCCCATTAAGAGAGAAAATTACTTTTCTATTGCAACGTTTCATCAGATATTTCTTATGATTTGCCTTTCTTAACTTAAATTGCCCAGAAAAAAGTACAGATTTCACATAATATCCGATTAATTTTTATAAATGTATAAATTACCCTTATTTAGCATTTTTTAAGGAATGTTAAGAATAATCTTCAGTAATTTTCATTGATATTTTTTTACTGCTATAAAAATAAATTTTCGCTTCAATGCTTTTATGACTGCTATCTTGAGATTAGTAACTTACGACGTATAAAATCGATTTTTAGAACTTCTTGAATTTACAATGAAAAATAAATTTTTATTTGAAAAAATTAAAAAATATTCTACATTATTTGAAAACTTGAAATTTAATCATCATAATTAAGAACAAAACAGGTGTTTTATTCCACTTACTGTGGAATTTTGTTCGACTCTTAAGGAAAATTGACTATTAATGAGAATAACCAAGATTTTTTCAAATTAGATTATCTGTGAATGGTAATCAATAATCCTCTGAGAATAACAATATGAAGTCTTATTTATAATCCGTCTCAAATTTGTGTAACTATTTTATAACATTTTTATATAATAATTTTATGTTTTTGAAGTGTTACTAATTACTTTCATTAGTTAAACAGAAAAAGTTTCCTCTCGGAGAGATTTTTATGAGTATGATAAAATATGTATACGGGTAAAAATACTTTGTAAAAATACTTGTGATAGAATCTAAAAATAGAGATCAATAATGTGATTTGCTAGTTGATTCTATACAATTCAAAATCTTGTGTAGTAATTAAACAATGATTTTGATGGATGATTAATGAATAGTAAACTGGAGAGGCTCATAGAAAATGTTTTATGTTCTTTGATGACGCTAACGTTGGAGGGTATTTGTGTCATCCATTGTAATATCTTATGAATAGCATACTTTTGATAATCTCTATGGCTTTGTTAAGATCAATATTGATTTAAAATGAAACATGGAGAGAGTTCTATTATTTATGGATGTGTGTGCAAATATTTATATTTTTCTCAAGTGTATTTGATTGGTTTGACAGTTGATTAACTTCACGATTTTCTTGAAATGAATAAATATAGATAATTAATTATAAAAAGCTTTCCCAGAATGCATTTGTGAAAAATAACTCAAATATTCAGACCGAGGAAAAACCTTGTTCGCAGAATGAGGGAAAGCTGGGATACAATATTGAAAAAAACAGTTGTCTAATATGCGCGGAATTTGCTGCTGGAAGTAGCTAAATTTTGAATCTTGCTTTTATATTTTTCACCTAGAATTTAACTGAAAATTTTTAGAGATTTGTATTGAGTAGTGGAAAATTTATTGCTGACCATTTTATTACCTTCATTGATATTTTTATACTCAATATTGTATGAAATGCTAAAACTGCTGTATTCTCAACATTGATTTCACAAAAAAAAACAATGAATCTCTTTAACGTTTTACTAATAAATTAATTTTATGTAATAAACTAAGAGAAAGTAATAAAATATAATTTTCAATTATATTACAAAGATAACTTCATTGGTATTAAAAGTTTTTATAGTGTAATGAAAATGAAATTAATTTTTGATAAAGGTATTTGATAAAGTAATTTATTATTTGATAAAGGTATTTACTGTAAATTTTATTGTTCATCTATTATCAGTTAAGTAATGACTATATATATATATATATATATATATATATATATATATATATATATTGTACTAAATAACAAGAAAATACTTTGTTGTATTTATAGCAATGTATTTCATACTAGGAATCACTAACAGGCTATAAAGAAATGTACTTTCAACATTGTTGTAGGGAATATGGTCAGTGCTCAGGCTTTCAATTTCAGTGCTTAGGCAAAGGGAAATGTATCGAAAGCCAAATAAGTACTGAACTTTGGTTATGAGTCTTTTTAAGGCTTTCCATGAAAGTTAGACCTACATTTGGTTTTTGTTTATCTTTTCTACAAGTATGTTTGTCTTATATAACGAGAACTAATGAAAGACCACTACATTTTCTAAACCAAAAATGTATTGGTCTTTCATTAACTTTTTTTGTAGTTTTAATATTTTTTTAAATGCAATAATTTTTATTATATCTCACAATTACATATAAAAAGTCATTACAATGCTTGTAGAACTTTTTTCTCCTGTAATTCCTTTTCTTTAATATTTTTAATTTTTTTATTCCATTTCATCTGGTACTTTTAAATATTTGAACTGAGAGATAATTTTAATTTCTTTCTACCTCTCCCGCCATGTATTCAATAACAACAAATTGCAATTTCTATTGATTACATATTAAAAATGAATAACAGTAAAATTATTTTCCATTTGTTAAAATAAATATTATTAATTTTCATCTCAGAATAATAATTCATATTAAAATGGTACTCACAGTAATGTGTAATTAAATTTGAAATTTATAGTTATAGACAGACGTAGCTATTTTAAAACCATATAATTGCCTTTTTCCTTCTCTAAATGATGGGGAAAAATCAAGTCTGTTTTTTATATTAATACTTTGATGTATCATAATAAAACAGAATAAGAGATAAAATGAAAACTTCTCTTTTTTTCTGAATTATAAACCTAATTAATACCATTCATTCAGAAGTTCTTGATGGTTTAATAAATAAGGAAATCGTGACTATTTTATATGTTATTAGTTCATTTTCTTTATAAAATAAATAATATCAATTTTTTGCTATGTTTTGTAAAACATGTTTTATCGCGTAGTAGTTGTACAGATTTATTAAATACTATAAGCAAATGAAATAAATTTAAAATATTTAATTACATTGTATAAATTGCATATTTGAAAGAAAGCATTTATATAACTAGAGGGTACTAATTATTTTTTATATTTATTTTGAAAGTTGACATAAGTTAATGAAACTTTTCAAAGGCTTTTTTTGTATAATTCTATATTTAAAAAACTAATGATTTAAAAATTTTCTTTTTGATGAAAATGAAGTTGTAAAGAAAAAATTATTTACGAACAATGAGGCTTAAAAATCAGTCTTTACTTATAGAGTTATATGCAAGGTATCATTACTTTTAAGTCGTGAACAAGGAACTATGTATCATCAACCCGTGATACATTTCAAGGAACACAACTGGCATAAGCCTTAGTCACGATAGGAAAAACTGAGATTGATGATATTCATGCCTTTTTTTAAATTCAAAACCAGACCTAACTAGATTAATTATCATAGTATGTAAACTAATTACATAGTAAATTCCACCATGTCTTGCTAAGCATGCGTTTTAGTATTTTCTCAAATTAAGGGAAAAAGTAATAAAGTAAATGCAGAAAATCTTTTTATTAAAATAAGCACAAATCTTATCGTTATAGCACTTTATTATAGAACTAATAGGAAAAATTTATAAATAGGAGTTTATAACCTGGCTTGTTGAAACTATGCTATTTTAATCAGTTGTGTTATTAATAAATAAGACTATATAAATGTCATATTTAATTTGCAGATTAAATTTGGCTTTATAGGTATGGACAGTGAAAGAGGTTGATATTTAGATTTCAATTAAAAAAATAATGTGAAGTAATTTATTTACAGAATTATGCGAACATTCAATGAAAAATCTTGTTAATTTTTTTGCTTACCCCATACAGTTCTGGATAATTTCAGGTAACTACTTTTACAATGGTTTCTTATATTAGTTAACGAAAAGTATTTGATATTACACTTAAATTGTTCTAATTATAAAAATTAATATTATTCTCTATAAAATAATATCTTTATCACACAATATAAAATATTAGTGCGTAAAGATAAGTATAATTCGATTATACATTTTTTTCCAGAGGTTTCTTTTTTGACTTTTTCTCATTCATTTTTACAAATGCGATTTTCGCTCAGCATTACTAGACTTTCATTTTAATTATATTTTTTATGTTTAATGGTTTCATGGATACTATTAAAGAGTTTTATTTGAAAAAAATTATAATGCATTGATATGCACAATAATTTAGCATATTTAAACATTTTTTAAATCAGATAATAAACTGTTCAATTTAGGATTATTTATAAAAGTTTCATAATAGGTTCTTAAGAAAGTTTAAAATTTCCATGTGTATGCAATACTTGCATACACATGAAACCAGATATAAATTATGAAGAATGAACTAAATCACCTCGTTCACCTGTATCTGGATAGCCTTCATGAGAGGGAAAATAGGTTCTTTGGAAGTCGGTTCATCCTTTTCACATCAGAATAGTCAACTCGTGTGACCTGGTGGAAGCGTGGGGAGGCGGATCTCAGGTCAACTGCTCGTGGAAACGGAAGTGAATTTTTCACCTCTGTTTTCGAGATTAAATGCCCCTAAGAAACGATCGTGCATTGTTTTAGCTTTCCTTTTCTGAAAAATTCTCTTAGTGTCAAAGAACACTGCAATTTTTATGTTTTACAAATGTTTTTAAACAAAAATCTCATTTCATAATTCTAGTACAGTTATTATTGACTAGAGAAAAACTGTTTTATAGTATTAAATATAAAATAATTAAGCTTTAATTGAGTTTAAAATAATTATTTAAAAGTATTGTTCACAAAGGAAACTAAATTTATAGCTATACTTTTGTGCAAATTATTTTAACCGAATTGACAAACTAAATTTCTCAAACCTTTACTTATATGTTTTTGCTCAAGAAAAGATTTATATTTAATATCTAGATTTATTAAATTTTTCAATAGAGAAATAAATAAGTATCCGTATTTAGAAAACACAAAATAAATTTCAATTTATTTTATCAAAATTTGATAAAAATAATCTTCTTAACGAAAATTTTTACTATATAAATATTTTTAAAAATATTGATTAATTACCTTATTACTCAAATTTCCACATTACAATTGAGTTTAAAATTTTGTAAAATTTATCGAATGTTAAGAAAGACTGAAATTATCTCATGCTAAAAATTTTTTTGAAGAAATAAGAATGTTATATAGAGATATGAATAATAAAATTGAGTAATATAAATAACATTTCAAGACAATTTATAGTAAAATTTATATAGAATTCAATTTTCGATTACTAAACTAATTAATTTTGTTATTATTTATTTGACTACTTACGAAACTGAGTAGGAGTATAAGATTGAAAATTATTATTTTTCAAATCTTATTTTTTATAAGTCATTAAGAATATTTATTTAAAATTGTTTTCAAAAAATTTTGTATTGACAGTTTTAATTTCAGATAATTATTGCTTTCATCTGTAAATGTATATTCTTATAATACTATTTTTATGGTACTTAAAGTTACACTTTTGAGTAAGACAGAGAAAAAGTTTATAAGTATATTGATAGTTATCACTATAAAATATTTACGTTGAACATGTCAATTAAATATTTAATGTACTGTCAAAAATAATGAATATAATAAAAAATATTTACTCATCAACACAAAAAAAGTCCGGCTGTAGAAAAAATTTATATATTTAAATTTGCTTAAAATTTGAGAGAGGCTTAATTTGATCAACAGATCAGTAGCTTTTTCAATTAGGACTTTCTTTTGACCATAAAGAATTATTGTTTGCAATAAGGTCAAGGATGGTTTCATAAAAATGCTTACGTATATCGAACCCTGATATTTCTTTTTCCATAGAATCGAATAAATGTTATTTTTAAAAGTTCTTTCATGCAAAGTGCTTAAGCATAAGTAAAGTTTATGCTTTTTTAAAAAGTAAATGTATATTATAATAAATTTATTTGAGAAAATTTTTTTCCAGCTATGCAAACTTGATTAATCTGAAAATAAGTCCAAAACATCTATGATTTGAAACTTTCATTTAAAAGTGTCCCTTTCAATTCCCTTCAATTTTTAAGGCAAATTGTAGTTTTAAAGTTAATGAAGGTCAATAAAAACAGAAACAGATAATTATTCATATAATAAAAAAAACACACACAAGTCTCAGTGCAATTAGTACATATAAACATTTTCTTTAGTTAAAGCTATTCTTTCCAAGGACAATTTTCTTAACCAAAGAATTTTGTTTTTTATATTTTCAAGAAACGTTTTTGCATCAGATATTAAAAAGTGAAATGTATGAATTTAAACTTACTTATGAATTTTTCAAAGAATGTAAAAAGAAAATTTAACAGAAAAAATTTAATATTCCGAGCTTAAGAGAAATATATCATGGATCTATTTTTATATGTATAAAAACCATAATGTAATTTTCTTGTTTTAAATCTGTTGTGTTACTTAAATTACAAATCAAGTTATAACACAAAAATATCTTTCGAGAAATTATATAGATATACATATACATCATTTCTGGAAAGATAATTTTTGGTTATAACTTGATTTGTGTTAAAAATTATTTTATTTTTAGATTCAAGTACATTTCCATATCTATCTTGGTTAAAATTTGTATAATTTTATGATAAAACTTCTGACGGAATAACAAAATCAAATATGACTGATTTAAATTTTGTAGTCAATTAAGATACACACTGAAAGAATTTTATAGCAAATATACATCTAGGTATTCAATAAAATAAGTTAATTATATACTTTAAAGAGAGAGGTAATATATATATATATATATATATATATATATATATATATATATATATATATATATGTGTGTGTGTGTGTGTGTGTGTGTGTGTGTGATTGGAAACATACTGTTTCGCAAGAAAATACACTTTAAATTATCCCCTCAAATTTTATATAAGAAAACAGATATTTACATCGAATCATCTGAAGAAGAAATGTTTTTACTTATGAGATCCGTAATAATTTGCCTCATCATTCATTTTCATTGAGAAAGACTCCCAGCAGGAACTGAGTAAGTGACAAGTAAGTTAGAGAAGAAAGTTTTACCCTTCATTTGTCAAATGTGATTGTATAACAATGCTTCTCATTTTTGAAAATTAAAATTAATGAGTATTTTAGAAGCTCGTATATTTTCTGCTTGTCATACTTGAAGATAAAATGCATATTTTATTTACACATTATTTCTGGGTTGCTTACACTTATTTAAAAAACGATGAATTTCTATCCATAAGCATTCAAATTTCATTTGCTAGATTGATCATTTATTTCAAAAATTAAATTCAATAGTTCTTTAATTTCAGTAAAAGTAGTGGATTAACTTACTTATAAATTATGGCTAAAAAAGGCATTCGTTCCATAAAAGACTTTTTTTTTAAATTTTTGTTAAATAAGGATATAATTGCTGATTTACTGTATTGCCAGTATAGAAAATATACTCAATTTTATAGGAAAAATTAATGTCTTATTTTTAGTTTTCATATAATTTCTAGAAAGAATTTTCTCAGAATCTATTTCTTTAATATCTGCATCATTCTTACATTAACTTTTATTTCTTGCTTTGTTTGAATTTGTTTCAATATTTAATAAAAAAAAATTCTATAACAAAAATTCTTTTGAACAATTGAATTTTAGGAAAGATGTACAACTATGAAGACAATATTCTAAAGCATTGTAGTAGTTGTCAGTTATAACTACAAGCAATATTTGTTGGAAGGCAGTGTCAGAAAATATTTTTCTAAGGAAGGAAAACAAATATTTGAAGTTCATTATTAGTTTAGAGTATTTGTTTGTTGTCAAAAAAATTACTGACATTTCAAATTGCCGCTCTTTTTAAGTATTTCTTGAATATTCTGAAGTTTATGCGAGATAATAGTTCTGAGAATTTGAATTACGTTAAATTAATTTTTTGAATATAAACATAGAAATAAGACTTCTCACGATTATTTCTTTAAATATTCAAATTTTATGTTCTCAAATCATTTTAAATATATGAGAGATTATCATGAGTACTGTGAATAAATATGTTTTTTAATTGTGCTATGAATATGGAATACATCTGTGGAATATGGTAGAATTTGAGTACAATATGGACATGTAGTCCATATTGTATTCAAATTCCATCATCGAATAAAATATCAACTCTATAAATGAGTGATTAAATTGATTTTTTAATAATATAAATAAAAGCACTGTGTGTTTGCGTGCTATTAATCTCTTCATAAGAAGGCATCGTAACTGTGTATATGTAGGTTGCGAAATGACCTTTATATTCCATTTTTTTATTGGTGTACTATATACTAGCAGAGCAAAGTAAACATGAACATTTTTTGAATTTTTATTTCAATAAATGAAACTTATTCTTTCGTTGATAATTACCCGTTTGTGATTATAATGGCCTTTGAAAAAATAAGTTAGACTGTAAAAATATTCTATGTTTTTTTATGAGCAAAATAAGCTCTTTAACACGGTTCATGAAAAATAAATATATCATTAAACCAGATCGTTGATACAAAAGAAATTAAAACACGGGTTACTCATCCACTGATACTAAGCTACTACATACTAGAGATAGTAAATGTTCAAGGATAGAGTTATTGATTCAATCATATAGATGCAGTTAGAGTTATTCTACATAAATCCACATTTTTAGACCAGATTGAAAAACTGCACATACGTTTATAGGTTACCAAAAGTATTTATAAAAGTAAAAATGACTACATCTTCTGATATAATTAGGAAATTCTAATAACATTCATATATAAGAAAAATAAATCATACATTTTCGTGATGATTGTACGATATTCTACACTATCCCCGAAAATACTTATAAGGATAATGTGAGACAACTGTTTTTTAATTTGGCCTATTCCAGCCTGTGCATCGTTTTTGTTATGCAAAAACGATCAATTGGTATAAGTAAGAAACAATTATAATGTAATGATAAACATGAATTTTCAGTACTTAAAAATCATGGTTATTTTAATTTCATTATAATTAATGTTTTATTAGAAAGCATCACTAAATCAATATATTCAAAATTTAGTTTTCAATGTAAATATATGTATGTATATATATATATATCTATATATATCTTTTCATTTATATATATTTGTGTGTTAGTTAAAATCTGTTGATGCAAATTTTTAAGTATGTATAATTTTATTTTATTGAAAGAAAATTTTTTAGAAATAAATGATATATATTTCAATATTTACAGAAAGCTTCTCTATGAAGCATTTTACATCTACTTTAAAATCTTCTTAAATAAATTTATACTACGAGCTTACGATATATTATTGCATTTTACCATAAATTTACAAAATTTTAAACCATGGAAAAAAACATTCTAGCTTAACACACACATCATTCAATAAAATATAAATAATTTAAGGTTATAAATGAAATTTCTGTCTTAAATGGAAAATCAACTTAGAACTCAAGGGACTATTATAAATGACTAGTGAACTTATAATTAGTATATAATATCAAACTACAGAATTTCACAATATGCATCGTTAAGGATTGCTTGAAATGTCCTGTCTTCCAGGATTATGGAACGCCAACTTTCAAAAAGATAATGCATGAGTACACGTTACACGTTATATTCTTACCATACATAGTAGAGAGGTGTTTGATTGCTGTTCAGACCTGCATGGTCTCCAAACCTCTCACCAACTCAAGACATTTCGTCATGAGTTTCTGAGAGACTGACTCGTTTTCCCTCTCCAGCAATCATAGTTGATTAAATGTGGCAGATGACTCATAATAGGAGTTGTGCGTTTCTGTCCTCTACATCCAGCTAAATGCCAGGTATAAAGGACAGCAGCCGTTTTTACTATTGGAAACGGAACTGCTTAAATTGAACTTTCACCTTTTTAAACTATCCAATTACCAGTAAATTAAATAATTTTGTATTCATATATATGGTTTAAATCCAATGAATATATTTTTATATTTGCTTTCCTGCATGCTCTTTCAATTTTAATGACCAGCATTGTATCGTAAAAATGCAATACTTTATTCAATATAAAATTCAAAATAAAATGTACAAAAAATCACTTTATATATTTAATAAATGCTTAAATCAAATCACATATATAGTATTTAAATATGAATATTTATGAGATAATATGATACATCAAATTTATTATACAACTGAAGAAAAATACCTTAATTATAAGTGTTCAAGTAAAATTAATTTGATATATATACGTAAGATTTTAAATGAACTAAAATTTAAAATTATTATGCTTTTATTACTTATGCACATATATAAAAAATTTAAAAATAATTTCGTATTCATTTTTATTTATTTAAATTAATTTGAATAAAGAGATAATATTTCGTTTAAAAATTAGTAAGATAATTTAAATTACAAGATGAGAAGGATATTTCTAAATTTGTATAGAATTTATTAGCTGGTTTAATTAGATTTTGCTCTTGTATTTTATAGAAATTGTGTCGTTAAGTAATCAATAAACCGATTTAAAATTGTTTAGACTGTATAGTAGTTAAAGTAAGTATTATCTAATATTTATAAATATTTAAGCTGAGAGCTATTTTATATATAAAAAGTTTTGGAGGACTTGGAAATTGTATTTCTTACAAGAAAATTTAATTATTATTGAAATTGGAAAAAATTCATTTAGAAATTCTTTTACGATTAGTTTCAGAAATTTATTGTGTGGGAAATAATTTTTGGAATAAATATAATAAAGGTAATTTAATACGATCATGTTTTCCAGCCATAATTTTTTTAGCTTTATTTTTGGTTTACTTTATATAAAATTTACAGAAAATATATAAATAAAAGAAAGCTAAGTAAAAAATGGTTCATAAAAAGTTATCTTTTGATATTTTAGAACAAAAGGCATGTTTTCTTCAGAATATTCCTTTCAAAGGAAACAGGTTTATATCAGTATTTTTACTGTGTATTTCGTATAAATAGATTTGTTTTAAAATCTGTCAAAGACTGCTGTTTCTGTGAGTAAGAAAATTTGCACATATAGTGATAGGACTTCTTGTTTCGAAATGTCTAGCGATGTTCATCCGACGAATATTGAGAAGACATTTATATATTAAAATGTAACATATTGTTCAGTCTCTATAAATATATGAAACTAGGAATATATGGCATAAACAATAATAAAAAATGTATATAAAGTACGCATTTTTTACTTTGTGATTTATTAAGAAAGAATATTAAATGTTACTTGTAAGGGAATCGCCCTGAATGTTTTTCACATTCATGTTAAATTTATTTGCTTAGTTTATTTATATATTTAACAATCAAAACCATTCTGTTAAAATATTTTAAATAAACTAGAAATTAATAAATGCACACACAAACATACATACATACACAAAAATAGGACTCAAAATAATCGGAACACGTGCGAAAGAATGTAAAAGTTTTATTAGCACGTGTTTGGCCATCAATGCCTTAAATTTATGCTGGTGTTCGACGTGGAATTGAAAAATAAAAGTAGTACATATAATTTAAAAGATTTCGCATCCAGCCTTTATGTTGAGCGGTCTAGCATTGAGATAGTGCAGGTGAAGGAGGAAGCCATACATGAATTTTATTCTCTAAAACATAAGGGATTATGTGGAAATTAGGGAATTGATGATGAAACATGAAGTGTTCCCTTATTTCTTTATTATACTCCTTTAAACATGTTTGAGTACAGCAAGTCATGCGAACAGATACGTTACCACCTTGGAATAAAGTGCATTTTGGGAAACAAATCTGAAGCATAGGTTAAAAATGATGTAAGAGAACGGTGATATCTTTGCTCCTTATCTTCTCTCGTAGACCTAAGAAATTTCTATAGTCACACTAAAATATCACTCTCCACACTATCACAGAGCCTTCTCCATATTTCACAATAGGGTCCAGATTGAGACATGAAATACTTCTGCTTGAGCTCACATGACGAATACATGCCCGGAGGTCTGAAATAATGTAAACGATGGCTTAGTAGACCAGATTAAATGTTTTTATAACTGTTGTGTTATTGTTGTATTGTTGGTTTCAGCACAAAAATTATCGGTTCACAGTATGGAGACTCTCATTGCTTTGGGATAGCTACTCTGAAATAAATGAATGTCATACAATTGCCGGTTTAGTAGTGATTTTGTAGATACTGAGCTTTGAAGATGGATGCTTACATTAGAAGTTAATGGCTTTCATTTTTGGTGAATATCCTCTTCAACGCTCGTCTATCTTAGTCAGATTTTTTCGACTTTCACTCGTTGATTTAGTACCCCTTTCATAGCTTTGTGGTGGAAACTATAATTCTAGACACAGTGGATCTTAAAACTCTCATAAAATTGTATGCTTTTTGTAAGGATATTCCAGATTGACGAAATCCAATAATCATACCTCTAGGCTCGTTGGACAAATTGGGCATTATGGCTCTTTGTTGGGAACTCGTTTTTTCATACAATTCTCACACTAGTAAATGCTTGACTTTTGATTCCACTTTTGCCGCTACTAGAAAGCAGATTATAGTGGCATGTGCCGAAACAATACTAAACAGTCTCAAAATAACACATTTCAAAATGAGTCTTCCAATTATTCTATCATTTTATCATTAAAAGATGTTTGTGTATATATCATGTTTTAAAAAAATTAAAACTAGGACTTCAAAATCAGTCAATTTGTTATAAAAAGTGATATTTTAATAAGTTTTATACCCTGTTTTGTGTGTGAGCATAATTTTATATAGATCTGTTCAAAATGAATCAGAATAAATGAACAAATTTAAAGTATTATTTTATTCTTATTGTTTAACTTTTACTGTTATCTGTAATTCATTATTTGCAACATTTGAAAAAGATTTCTCGTAGAATTACAGTTAAGCCAAGTAAAAAATGTGCATAAAAACGATACCAAGTACTTAGATTAAATTCGAATAAATATTGATTTAATTTACTTCTAACTGAATACCACTCCCTTTAGTTTAAATTAACTTTATTCTGATATTAAGCTATTTGTTTACTTACAATAGCTTAAAAACAGACTAAAGTACACACACACACATTAAACAAAACTATGTCAACCAAATAAATATGTAATAAAATGTGACAAATTATTTGCACTTATAAATTAATTCAAGGAAATGACAAAATTTTGACCTGATAAGGAGACATAAAAACAAATAAAGAAGAATATTACAATTAAATATCATTAAGAGTTGAATTCATGAAAGTAACAATAAAATACATATAAAACGTTATAAACTTGGCAACATATCTATGAATATCAAGTTTTATTATTGAAAAAAGTTGAAAAAAATTTAAAATTATCTATGAGTAAGAAATAACGCAGGCAAATTAGTTTATTTTTGGATTATTTGTACATTAACTATACCTCAGTAAAGCAAAATTTGACTTAGTGTAAGATTTATTTAATATTTAGAATTAAACTATACTTATCTTGAATGAATTAAACTATACTTATATCTTAATATGAAATTATTAATTATTGAAAATTTTAAATTTTATTTTGCAAGAATTGCAAAATGTAATAGTTTTGTTTCTTAAATAAATACAAGATGAGCCCATAATATGAGAAGAAATTTTTTTATAGTAAGAAAATTATTTGAAAAAGTTTAAGTTTCAGAGTATAT
>JAPDSC010127646.1:201365-244894 GCA_026290005.1 Latrodectus geometricus
AAATTAATCCCAATAAATGTCTGCACTTTTATAGAAATTCTTCAGATCATAAGTAATCAAAATTACTTTTTATAGATATGAAAATGAATTAGACTTTTTGTTAGTTAGATGTTAAAATAATTAGATTAAATTATAAGCAGAGTTCATATAGTACTTTCTTATGAACACTATTTCAGGTTGTTCTTGTCTTTTAATTTGTTCAACATTCATGGGTCCATTATATATATATTTTAGCAAACACAATTTATAACATTTGTCAAAATTACAAAAAAAAAACAAATTGAAATACTTATTTTCATGTTTTGAAGGATTTCTTCCAAAACTGTTATTTTAAATACTGGTTCTAAAAATTATTCAAATTTCTGAAACTTTTCATTCCGAGAAACATTTTATGGAGTGATTTGTTAAAAATTAAATACTGCATTTATAATGATAATTTGTAAATTAATTTGGAAGAAAAAATTTATAAACTAATAAAATATAAAAATTAAAATTTATTGAAAAAATATTTTATTCATTTCAATAACAACTAATGATGTACAATTTGTTGCATCATCTTTTACAAACATAAGAACAGAAAATACCCAAGTATAAAAATAACAGTCAAATAATAATTTTAGAAAGAAGATAGAAATTCCTTGGCTCAAATTGGCATCGAATACAAAAATTGTATTCACTGTCAATTTGAGATCTGAATAAAGTTCAAGCCAGGACATCATGATATGGAATTTTAAGCATTTGAAAAAACATCGAAAGTACTTCAAACACAGATGAATTTAGTTTGGTTCTCTAAGAGGAAATCTTTATGATAAATTATAAGTGTCCCCTATACAATAATGAGATGAACCAGAACATCTTCATGTTAGTAACTAATCTTAGTTAGTCTTAGTTTTGATCTTTAATCTTTCAACGACGGCAGCCTAATGGTGTAACAAATAGAGTCTATCAGGGAAACATCTTGAATATTCCGACGGAGCCTTTTCCATAATATTTTTCATAAATGAAACAATTTTGTACTTAATATCTCCATTAAAACGCTTTATTTTTATCACCATTCACGCACTACACAACCTTTCAACTATGTTTTCAAATATTTTCTCATATGCTTTTTATTTTCACAGCTTCTGAGCTCATTATATTTACATTATCTCTTAACATCTAGTCTTCTCATTTTATATAAAAGTTCTCATTTTATATAAAAAATAATGACTATTAAACGAATTTTGACAATTTATAGAAATAATTACTATTCATAGAAAATATAAATCCTTTTATCGATAATTTAAAAAATCTTTACCAGTTTCTAATTATATTAACAAAAGGAGTTTTCCTTTGATAAAACTGGTGGAAAAAGAAGTTTTGAATTGAACATATTTTGTTTATTCTTGTACACTGATTTTCCAAACTGATGATCAAAGCACTTGGAATCAGATATTTAGGTCAATATTTATCTTAGAATATACTCATTTTTTTGCAAAATTTCTGAAAAGGACTTTGAAATTCTTTTAAGTATAACTTTTAATGATAATTTATATACCAGCTATTTTCAGTAATTAAAACTATTTTTAGCATTTAATAAATTGATTTTAAAATTAAAAAAAATTATGGCTTTAAAGTACTAAAATAGTCATTATATTCAGAAAACTCTTAGAATAGTGTTTTTGTTCAGAATTTCTGTGGTAGCAATAAATGAATTATCTGATATTTGAAAATGATTCTTTACCTTTAACATTACTCAAATAAACTAAAATATTAATAATTATTATTATGATAAGTAAAAAAGAATATGTATATTTTCAAAAGAAAATATTTTTTATTTTAAAAAAAAGAGAGACATATTAGAAAATAAAATTGATTTAATGGCATTCAGTGCGTAAGCATTTTTGTTCTTAAATGTATATTTGCACATTTTTTTGTGTTTTCATAAGAATGGTTTTGAATATTGAGTTTAGAATTTCAATGATGTTCAGAAAATATCTTACTTTAAGAACTTCAAATAATAAAATGCTTACTATAAATAAGCTAATTACACAAATTGCATTATATTTCTGTTAAAAACGAGTCTTATGATTTTAAGATATTAAGTTCGGGAAAAGAAACCCAATATTTTGACATGAATTTCAAGACTTAAACATATTTTTGATTACCAATTTTGGTAGAAATATAATAGTATGTTCTATAAAATCCAATGCTATTTTAAAAGTAGCATCATAATGCTTCCTTCATACGTGTCTTGGTCTCCGTTGAGAAAAACTTAAGTAATAGCTGATTTTTCCCAATCTTCACTTGATGCCAATTTCTTATCATTAAAGAAGTTTTGCAATAAAAGCATTTCATAATGCTTTGACCACGATCCTTTCGGACAGTGTTGTCGAATGTGATCCTGTTCTCTCCAGTCAACATCCACATTTAAGACTCTAAGAAATTGCTTTTTATAAAATTTGACAAAGGCTTCGCAGATGGAAATTCGATACATCATATTTTATATTAGTTGATGTGGCACCCAAAAATCAAGTTTCATTCAGCTTTGTGCGAATGATTTCGAACTGTTTTACTTGTCGATTTTTAACTTCAAGGGGATGCTACGGTAGGTCAATATCTACATTCTGGTCAATATCGATAATTTCTGTGTTCATTTTTGATGACGGTTTTACCTGAGCGAAGTGGATATTTAACATGGAAATGAAAAACGAAACCATCAATTTTTGCTTTTATATATATAAAAAAAAGGCAGTAAAATGGGCTTCATTTTTTTTTATTTGTTGACTTCCATTTTTAACACCATGTAACTCATTACTGAATAGGCCAAACAAAAAACAATTAAAAGAATCTTTACGAGATATCGATCAATACAGTCATCTACAGAAAAGAAAACAATGGATCTTTTTTTCCATAAATTATATAATACATAAAATTTGCTTAAAAATTTTGATAAATTGTTGAAATAAAATATTTATAACATGTTTACTATACAGCAGTATAAAATTGAAATCACATAAACTTTTTCATTTTTCATTGCATAACATTTATATGATGCATACAAAAATTAGCTCTAAAATAGTTAACTTTAAAATAAATGTTTGTAAAAACTACGGGCAACGTTTCATTAAATTTATATTTATTAATATCAATTAGTTAGATATAATTTTAATGAAAATTGGTTGTAAAATTTTTATAGTGTAAGTTATGACAGATACTACACAAAATTTCAATTTTTTGATTTCCAGATATTATTCGCCACATAAAGCTGTCAAACTGGCATCCGACTGATTAGATCTTCGGTTCAAATCCCCACTTTGAGTGTTGGTGTTTGTAGTGGCAAACAGAAGGTCCTGGTCTAAATAGCCTCCTAGTGTGTAAATAATAGTCGTTAAGAGACAAGTAAACCAAATCAAAGTTTTAACCCCTGTAAAATTCTGTTAACAATCTTTTCAGTAAATAAAAAAATCAGTTCAACAGAAAGATTTAATTTTATCAAAAGAGTACTTTTAAAATAAAAACTAACATATCATAATACGGGTAAAAAACTGCTTTTCTCTAAATTGGGGTCTATCTTATAGGACTATATTTAACTATGTAAAATTATAATAAAATTATAATTTTACATAGTTAATATGTTTAATGTTTTACTTAGGTTTTGTGAATTTTTGAGAATTTAACAAACATTTATGCTTTATAGTAAATATTGGAAGGAATCATTTTGCTTATTATTGGATAAAGTTTCAAAATTTACTCCTGTGTGAAATTGTAAAATATAGAAGTGAGAAAAATATCTTAATAGGTAATAAATAAATAAAATTGAGGAAAATATTTAAATTGACTGTATTCTTCCCATAAAATGTAGCTCAAAATATTTTGAGTTATTGTAGAAGAATTCAGATTTATGTTTTATTATCAATATAAAACTGGAGTAAGTGCTTATATAATCTCAATTTTAAAGTATTTTTATGATACATTTATGGTACATAGTTTCACTGTAGTTATCACTGTCATTCTGTTTATGCATCAAATATAATAAAGAATGAAAAGAAAATTATACTATTGAAAATTTGAATTGAACAAGCAACTGTAATTTTTCATCACCTATATTTAATTTGTAACGTATTGAAGTCAATTTTTGAATGACTTTCCTATTAAAATTAGTGAATTTGTAAAATACAATTAAATTATTGATATTTTGAATGAACTTTTCATAACCAAATAAAAGCTGTTAGCAATACTTAATTTTTGATTTTGAAGAATCTCTCTTATGTCTAGCATATATATTGTCAAATCATTAATTAAAATTGCTTTGTAGAAAATAAAGTTTAAGTGTTAATTTTTGTACATTGCTCACGAATATTAAATATTACAACAAACCTCATTAAATTTTAGATGCAAACTAATTTCTTATATTTTCCATATAACTTTGGTGAGAGAAGAATCATCGCATCTATTTTCGATAGTTATATTTAATTCAATATTTTAAAATGCAATAATACAAAAGAGAGAGAGAGTATGAAACATTTTCGATCACCTGTAGTTTCTACAGATTTATTTCAAAAGTAATTTATTCCAAAAATAAAAGTAACATGCATCGTTTTTTAAAATAAAAATATATATGTTTTATAATATTTGATAAGCGATCCCTAACGAATATTACAGGTTTTATTATGTTTCCAAATTTTTCTGGTATTCATATTTATTTATAAATTTATTTCTGTAGATTAATTTGAAAACTGTTTTTAAAGTTGAAAAGTTAAATAAGTAATAATGAGGTGTTTTTATACCAATTAAACGCCAACTTGCAATAAAAAAGATGTGTTGTCTTATGAATTTAAAAATAGTTTGGATGTGCTTAGAAAACGGGGTGAAAGCGTCCTCAACAATATCATAACTCAAAGATTCTGAAATTATTTCTCCAGATAAAAAGAGCGTATTGTTAAAATATGTATATTACAACCTGGAAGATTTAGGACATTTAGACTCTAATTCAAATCAGATTATGCGAAACCATTTTTAATATTGAGAATGCAGAATTAGACTTTAAGGACTTTTCATGACCTAAAATTTGCTGTAATTGTTTATTTTAATAAAAGAAATATTAAAAGATTTTCATTCACTTTAATATTCCGCTGTGATATTCTTTATAACATTAGATAAGTATTATTTACAAATATACTTTCTTTCGCGAGTAACTATCAATTCATTTTTAAATGTAAGGTTTCAATATTCTGCACTTTTAATTCCTTTTTGAGTTATAGTTTCACTTTATTCATTTCCCCCAATTGACATATCATATGTCATTAGACACAGGTCAAGATTTAATGATTATGATACAGACTACGATCGATGTTACTGAGAGTGTGGTGTTTATACTCATGTGGACATTCTCTCTGAAATTATTATTACGTTATTTAAAATAGCTGGAAATAAAGCTTTACATTGAGCATGTACATTAAATTTTTATTATATATATATATATATATATATATATACATACTAGTGAATGGGGTTGCGAGGGAAAAACGTGTAATTAATCAAAGGAAGAGAATTATGACTAGGAAATATAAATAAATATAGTGATATTTATTGTTTTTAACTTTACTTTCTATTTACTTAGCTTTATTTAAGCCAGTGTTTTATGCCACGAAATGAAGCACAGATCAGCTTAATATAAGTCGAATAAGACGTGGAATGCTTGAAAATTTGGGAGGAATTCATTGCTCATTGAAAGTAGAAATCCTTTTAGCATTGTTTCAGTGCATTTCAGGTCAGTGGCGTTAGCTAAAATAATATTAAGTTAAATTTAAAAAAAAAAACATTTTTAAAAAAATTTGGAAAAATAGAAAATTGTGCTATTTTTTTTGTAATTGCTATGTAAGAATGTAGGGACACCTGTCACCGAACATATTTTACCTCAATAATGAGTGGTTATGCACAGATGAAAAGTTTAGGAAAAGAAAATGAGCCACACACCTCCATTCTTGAAGCGAGTAGACTTCCTCAGTGATGCGCATTATTGCATAAGCAATTTTTTACTGTGTTAAATTCAGTACAAGTAATAATTTAAATTAATATTAAGCACTGTAATTAAATTCCAAAATGAAACCTAATTAATTGTTTTAAGTTGGGCCGAAAGCAATTTCGTAACGGAAGTTTCAATTTTATTTTGCGTAGCCGTTCTCCACTGAACAAAATTTAAAAATATGCCGGACATACATAATAAGGAGTTTATTTATATATAGATAAATTAACTCGTACACTATTAAAAATAGTTGAAACAATTTTTCGGAGTCGTTTATAAAAGTAATAAAAATATTGTTGATTTCTCACTCGAAATAAATTTGCGAAAGGTCATAAGTTGAAATTTTCTACATTTTCTAAGTAATTTAAAGCATTTAAAGGGATTATTATGGAAAATTTATTTATTTTATCAAATGAATGGAAAGCTTTAGATAAGAATAATGTAGATGTATATTATGTAAGTACTTGTTTAAATGTTTGACTTACATTATTTATTAAATATTATGGATTCTTGGTGCATATGAAGTCTGTTTAACATGTAAATTCAATATCGAAGTAAATATGTAGTAACAAAGAGCAATTAAAACTGACAGGAAAAATACATAAATAATACAAGATAAGAGTTGTTCTCATATCAAAATATAGAGAGAAAATATAAGATTTTGTGTAATAATTCAAAGCACCTATATTGATTGGATTATTATACTGTCTTTCGAAAGTTCAAAATATGTTTATTTCATAGTAACTATAATTTTGTTGCAAATACTAATTTGTTTTTTTAAAGTGTCTTGAAAAGAGTAAAGAAGAGAAATAAATTTCCTACTCATAATTACTTTAGAGACATGAAAAGGTTATAATTTTAATGAAATGGTAGCAAGGAGTAAAAAGTACACCGAGCTGAAAAATAATTCACAAAACTACTATTCAAAATAGCTTCTCAAAGATTTTACTGATCTGTATAATTATTCAAAGAATAACAAACTTTAACATTACATAAATATTAGTAACAAAATGTCAGTAGTGTCAAACATATCACCTAAGTTATAAATTAAATGAATAAAATGCTGTATTTTGTGAAAAGTTGTATTATTTGTTTATTTTTCCTCCGAGAGAAAATTACACATTGTAAAATTTCTGTAAAAGGGTATACTTGATATTGTTGGGTAAAAGGGAATTTCTAATTGGTATAAGATTCGAATCACTTGGATATATTTTGACTCAAGTTATTGAAACTAAAGTTGCTTTATACTTTTTATAATCAGAATAAAGAATTGATTTATAATTTACAGAAAATAGACTGGAGAAATTTTCCTATATAAGTATTAACTGATCCACATTAAAAACTAAAACCAGCTTCAACTTGATTATAACTACAAGCCCAGAAAATCTATTTAGAGATTAAAATTCATACTACAAATTACTTTCATTGAGTAAATGTGTGTTTTTATTATTTTTAATTATAATAAAAATGTTATTATGAATATGTGTGTATTTATACGTACTTATGTGTGTGCAAATGTATATATATACATATACATGTGTATGGGTTTATATCTCAGTATTTCTTATGTAATATATTCTTTAAATAAAATAAGATTAAAAATGATTATTATAATACAAAAACTGCATAGTTATAATTGTACTTTTAATATCTTTCAACTAAAACTTTTCAGGGGGTTACAACCAAATTTTTCTGTGAAATATACATGAGATAGGTTCTGTGTATCTGTCGAATATTCACGATATGTGCGAAAGATTTGACAACATGTAAATAATTTGTTCAACGCAGAAAAAGTATCTAAATAATATGTACAATGCAGAACAAAATTTATAAGCAGTAAAATGTAAAATTGAGAAAATATGTTCATCAGTTCTACATTGGACTTGTATGCATATGAAGAAGCTTTACATGCATATTTGTGAATTAAGTATTCAAGAAATACTCAATGTATTTATTTATGTCCGCAGCTGATAAGGTGACAGTCATCTTTTGAATCTTGAGTACTTTTGTGAACATGTTCATAAATTTTGATGGTTAAAATATCTACAGCATAAGATAATATTAACTAAAGTTACCCAAAATTATAACGTAAAGTGGAAAGTAATTGAAGTTTAAAAGTTTAACTTGAATGGCATCGTAAATCAATCAAACCGTGGCTGCTATTGAAAATCAGATAACTATTTTAGCATAAACACATATGTATGACAAAATCCTTGTAGAGAATTTTGAAATATAAGTACTCTTTATTGCATGATTTGGAAAGTTTTCTATAATATTCTACATTTTTCCTTTCATTAGATCCATAACACCTAATTGAGACCTGGCACAGACGGCCATTATTTTTTACATTCGTAATTTGTTTTTTTAACAGAATGACTGGAAACTAAAAGGGCAATGAAATATTAGTTTGGGGAAAAAGTTATCCATTATTTTTTCGATAGACGCCTGTAGTGATCGCTATCTCGTGAGGTCTCATCTATCAAACAATTTCAAATTTATGCTCATTGGAAAGGTGACATTTGACACTAAAATATTCTCTTGCGGTTTTTGTTTGATTAATTCAATTATGAGAACAAGGTTTTAAAAATAGGAGACAACAAACAGAAAATTCGATACATTTTAGTTTTTCTTTTATAATGGCGAAAATGCTAACCAGGTGGCTAAAATTGTGGAAGGTATTTATCGTTCTATATATGACTAAAACAAGCAGTTACGCACAATTTTGGTTTCGTCGATTCCATTTGGGTATTTGGATGCTAAAGATGCACCACGCATGGGTACAACATCATCGAGAATGCCTATAAAATATCAAAATTTATCAAACTTGACAGCATGTCAGCAGTCGTAGCTTCGCACAAGACCTAAAAATCTGCATGAAAACTGTTTTAAACCTTTTTACAAAGCGAATCTGAAAGAAGTTACAAAAAGTTCACGTAAAAATAATGGATTTCTTTTTCCCCAAACTAATATTTCATGGATTGAAGATACTTATTTCTTCGTAGAATGACGCAAGTGACAATCAACACCCAGAATTGTCGTAAAAAATACCACTCATGAAACATGAAATCACATTATGATTTTCAACCTTGACTAATTGGTATGGATCAAAGCAACATTTATCTTTGAGTCCCATTTCATTGAAGAAATAAAAATTAGTGGTACAGTAAAATCTTTTGATTTAGGCCTTCAGTACATTGATATACTCTAGATGTTTATTACAGCACAAAATAGAGGAGATTCTTTTGTTTATTCTTCATGAAAGTTGGTGTACTCTCATTTATCTCACTGTCAAATAGACTAACTTTAAATGTAATATTATACAGATGCATATCAAGTCCAACTTTGTGTAATTTCTTGCACAGAAAATGGCATAAAATATATTTTAAGTAGTACAAATTTTCAAGAATTTATATTTTAGTATTCAAAAGCACACAACATAATTTCTATCCTTAAGAATAGTTTTAATTGAGTCTTGTCCCACTTTTAGAGAGTATTTATTACAAAGGGAAATAAAAAAAAATTATTCTGAATTTAAAAGATGAACATATTTATGTTTGATAAGATATCAGCATT
Source organism: Latrodectus geometricus (assembly GCA_026290005.1). Classification (NCBI taxonomy): domain Eukaryota; kingdom Metazoa; phylum Arthropoda; class Arachnida; order Araneae; family Theridiidae; genus Latrodectus; species Latrodectus geometricus. Next base: position 210,946 of record JAPDSC010127646.1, read on the forward strand.
CTACAAAATAATCGAATGCTGTGCGTGAGTATTTTGTACCTTAGAAATTAACTATATTGTGTAATTTATATAAAAGGCAATCATAAACATTTGAATGAAATATCTGCTCAGATTCAGACTTCAATTGGTAAAATAATTTTACGGATAGATAGATTAGATTTTCATCATTTGTTTTATTTCAAGAAATTATCTCGGTGTGTATTAAGAAAATCAGCTTTTACTCTGATAGGTTCACCATATCGCGCATGAAGTGTTTTATTAAAATAAGTTCCAATAAATGTAAATTGTTAAACTTTATAAAAGTCTTGGGAATTAAAAGTAACAATTTTAAATTTTGAAATAATCTGGTTAATGATCATTTTTAGCAGGGATAATTTATAGTCCTTTTTTGAAAAATAAAATATTCGATAAAATATGAAAACATATTTTTAAAAGTACAAAGAGCTCTTTAGAGAATCCCATTTATGACAAATTAAAATGTGATACTAAAATATGAATTTTAATCAAGGACACCATGATGATTACAAGTTTCATTTATTTTGAACTCAAACGTGTGAAAAAGGAAGTGCTTTGCTAAGTGTTTGGTTATAATTATTTTAGGGTATACTTTGTAGGCATCTTAATAACATTATCATAAACACAAACAAAATTTATAAGTATCCACTATAGAAAATAAGTAAGTATAGTTCCTGCCAAAATCAGTAACTAGAGGAGCCGCCATTGCTGGAGATCATCGCTGCCGCATGCCTCAGCATTGATTCAAAAAGACTTTGGAGTTGCTCTTGGATTAGAGCAAACCAAGAAGCTTCCACATGTTGCCAAAGTTGATCTAATGTGGCAGCTGGGTATATAATCTGAGTCAATCGTTCATAACGTAACTGTTCAGCATCCTCGCTCTATGGTGTCTCCAGACTCAAATGTGACCCTTGTGGTGTTGCAGACAGAAGCATGACTCACCAGTAAAGACAATTTCATTCTATTATTCCCTGCACATCGTTCTTTCATCCCACCATTGGCGGCGGAGATGCCTGTGGTTCTGCATTAAGGGTAGACGAAACAATGGAGGTCTTGCGTACAGACCACTCTGCTGTAAACAGCGTCTAATGATAGGTGCAGACACTGGATAATTATTTACAAACCGAATGTACTGCGCTATGATTCGTGATGTGGCTGAGTGATCCGTCACTACCATGTGCTTAATTTGCCTGTCATCACTTGAAGTGGTCAATGAGGTTGATGCGATCGAATACTGTCGTACCCTCCGGCCTCCAACAATTACTTATCCACATTACAACTGTTTGGTTTCATCCGACATGATTACAGATTTCCCGAAAAGATAATCCCCAATTTGGGTAGGCCACTATCCTTTCACTGTCGAACTCGGATACTTGATCAAAAAATAATCGCTGTTTTCTACGAGGCATAATTGATATTTTTAAAAAAAAAAAAACCATAAGAAAAAACTCATTTCACGAATTTAAAATCGTAGAAATCTCCAAAAGCCTTAAATAATGAATTGAAGTGGTGGCACAGGCGTATGTGATGTACGTCTGCTCTGAAATTCTTATTTATTATTATTCTTATAAAATAAATTTTATGTTATTTGCATGCTTTCGTTAGGGTGTTGCATTTACGGATGTCAGCAGTGTAGAATATTTACATACAATTCTAATGAAAAGAAATATCCAAAATATAAAGGGAACTAGTGTAATTTATTCAAAATAAATTTTATTTTTCATAGCTTCAAAATTTAATTCATGTGTGTGAAATATTTCTATATCAATGTTTCTTCTCTTATTTACGAAACATATGCAAGTCAAAATGTTCGAATTTTAGTTTATCTAGATTTGTTTGGAAGAAGCAAATATCCAACAATTTTCTGTTTTCATTTCCTTTTTTGAATAAATGGAACTCGCGTTAGAGATTATGAATAATTTATTTAGCATTTAACGAAATAGTTTAATATTCATTGAATTTAATATTTAATAAGATATTAAATTCAAGCAAGATTAAATTTTGAATTCTTAACCTTATATTTTAACCTAATATTTGTTTCTGTTTTTTTGATATAATTGCTTCTTCCAGATTTCTTATTAATCATTATAATAAATTAACAAAATATAATAGCTGTTTCATACCTGCAAAATTTGTCAATACAAAAAAATGTATTTTAAAAATTATCATCAAAATCAATCTGATTTTGTCTAAAAATGGGATTATGTAGAAATATACTGCAAAGAAAAGAATATGTACGTAAAATATAAATATATATCACTTATAAATATAATATTATTAATCTGAGCATTTGAAAACAACAAAAGTAAAGCAAAAATTATTGGAAAGTAATTACAGCTTACAATATATTGAATAAACCTTATTATCGATTACAAAAACTAATCGACCATTAAATCGTTAAATCAATTTTCTCTTTCTGTAAATACTAAATTTCAAAGATTTTCTTTAGAAATTTGTAAAGTTAAAGGTTTCAAAAATAGAACTTGCCGTCAAATATTATTACTTATCTTAGCTAATTTTTGCTTAAGGGAAAATTGTACTTTGCACTGTGAAGGAAAGAAAATTGAATAATTTTTTTCTCGTCATCACCCAAGTAATTGGAGATTTTCTCTTTTAATAAATTGCTTCCTAGTTCAAAAGCAATTTAAATCAGTTCTTCCTAAATTGTGAGGGTAAATTATTTTCCTTGAGTATTTATGAGAGTAAATTATTTATCACTTAATTTATAAACATACTCTTCATTGAATTTTAACATTCATGTAAAAGGAAATGAATTTTTCATATTCTATAATGAATGCCAACATTTCGATTTGTTAAATGATTTTAATGAGTGATGCGTTTAACCAAACCTTTTTTATAATAATTTTCTTTTAATTTAATTCTATTATAATGACGGGCAAATATTTATTTTTCTGTTAATGTTATTATTCTGTTTGTATTACTTAGCACTCACAAATACTCAGTTTGCTTAATTAATTCTATGGATGTTTTCATTAAATTTAATTTTATAATAACATAACATAAACATTTTTGTATAGATTGCAAAAGAAGCCTTTTTGCTTAAATTTATTATCTGAAAATATCACAATTCATATTATAATAAATTTAAAACTACTATAAATGTGTATGTGTGTACGATTATTAAAAAGAAATCATTTCCATTAAAAACGCTCACATCAAAACTCATCTCCATAATCAATTTTAAATAAAACTAATTACTTGACTTCATCAACCCAGTAATTAATTTTTTATTATGGAATAATTAATAGAAAAAAGCATCATGGTATTAATTAGATAATAGTTAGACAAAAAATATATTAATTACATCACAGTTTTTATTATAAACCACATACTGATAGTTCTTGCATTATTTATTTTAATTTTTTCTTTAATGAAATATGTTTTTTATATAAAATATCTTGTAAGAAAACATGTTTAATTAAATTAACTATATTAATAGGATTAATTGTAATTTTATACACATTTTTGTTAATAACTATAAATATTCTATTTAAGTAAAATTTCTTTAAAAACTTCATTTTTTAAATTTTGAAGAAGTATTTTATGCTTTCTTTTATATATAAAGTGCTATTATACATAATTTTATGTCTTATAAATACTTTTTGTAATACAAGAATATTTTACATTGAGTTTTTAGAAAAATACGAAATAGTGCAAACAATTGATGTCTTTAAATATTGTGTCGAGCATATAGATTATATTTTTTTGAAAATGAAAATTTCTGTACTAGATATTAAATTCGATTAAATTTAAAATCTTTTTCATTTTGCAAACTATTTATGGTATTAGCAAAAATATAAAATTATCATAGTAATTTTAAAATGTTTTGAAAATAACTATATCTGAAACTAAAATTATTATTACGTATCCAAATAATAGTCCCAAGACATTATGTTAAATTTGTATTGAATCTGGAAGATTATAAATTCAAACCTTAAAATTTCTTTTAAAATATTTAGATAAAATCATTATTGATTTATTAAAAGATAAAATTTTTAATAAATTTCAGTTTTGTATATATATACACACATAAATTTGCAATATAGATAAATTAAGTCGCTGAATATTTTAACTCAATAGAGGCTAAGCTTATGAAGATTTTAAGCTATTTAATTTTTATGAGCCAAGGATAAACTTACTTTTTAAATAAATATGAAATAATATTTAATTATCCTGTGTATAACACAAAGAAGCAGATATTGAAGCATAGAAAGTTATAAAAAATAATTTTAATCAAAATTGTTATCTGCCTTATTACTTTAATGAGAAAGTAAGAACATTTTTTGTCATCAGTAATTTTTTTAGTGTTAGTCAGACAGTGATTGTCATTTTAATACAGTTATTCAATTATTTATTAGCGAATATGCTTCTACAGTCATTTGCTCTTTTTTTTTTATAAAACTCATATTGTTAATAGAAATCTGCCACATCGAGAGTATCAGATTGATTTTATTTTAATACAAATCTTGATTAAAACTGAATGTTTTTTTAAGGAACAAAAGGCCAAATATTTTCAGAGCTTGAAAAAAGCAACTTTACAGATAAAACGTTTTGAAAAATCTCCATTATGAAATCATCCAAAAATCTCTATTATTAAAAAAATCAACATTATGTTTTCGAAAATCAAAATGTTCCATAAAACAAGTAGAGAACAGCTTAGCATTAATCTATGTAAAATGTTATTTGGCATACTGTGTAAGAATTGAAATCCTTTTTCAGTGAAATCTGTTATCAAATCTAAAATAATCAATGTATAGTTTGCTGTTGTAAAGAATCGTTGAAGTCATTTACTTTCCAAAGTTTTGTTTTTAATAAGCAAAATGTTTGTAATCATCATAGATTATATTTTTTACACAGTCCCTACTTTTTTGAGAATCAAGCAATGTTTGTATTCTGACCGTATCTTTATCACTATCTTGAAGTTACGAACACTATACGTGATGGTATCTGCAAGAAAAATAAAATCCTACATTCAAACCAGATCATTTAGTTTACAGAATGAGTTACATAATTCTTTCACATTTTTTGCAAAGGCAGGAAACATGCAAACTTTTTTAAACTAAATCTCTTCTCAAATAAAGAACTTTTGTTAGGAACAATAGATCTGCATACTGAAAATCATTCTAATCAGTCTGAATAAATGTCTCTGAATTGCAAGTACTCTAAATTTTTTCACTATTTTTATGACTCTTTCCATCGTTCAGATTTAAGGACGTTCCATACAAGGAATTTGTGGTAAAACGGAGATATTGGAAAGATGTCTTTAGACACAAGATTATGAATCTCTTCTCCTTGCTTATCATTACATGTACTCCATCAGTTGCTTAGCTCATCAGATTACTTAAAGTAGTGTCTTCAAAGTTGATAAGATCATTAAATGCAAAAAGTGTGTCCTTTCCTATATTGCAATATTTTATATAATGATATAATGCTTATACGAATCTTTTTTAGTTCGAAACTTTTAAGATCCATTAGTGGAAAAATGACATGTATCAACGATATCAGTCGATTAGTGAAACTTTAAGGAGATCAAACTTCAGCTATTAATATCAGTTTTAAGTCATAAAGTGAAGACAGAACTTACAAACCCAATTCTTTTATTACTGTGTTTGCATAAAATTGTATAGATTTGTTATCAAATATTATCTGTTTTATTTTTGAAGTTATCAAATAAAGTATATTCAGATTCTAAAAATTCAGCTTTTATTTTTTATCATCATTATATGATTTTTCTTTATGTATAGTAATATTTGAAATTCAAAATAATGACTGAATTCATTTATTCTTATTTAATGATTTAAAAAAGTTTATTGTTGAGCTTTAAGTTTAGATTTAAAACATCTTTTACCTTTTAACCTGTGTGAAAGGTTTTGAAGTTATGTTCGACGCCTCTTTTTCCCAAGCTGAAACAATTGCATAGCTCAATAAGCACACACATTTGTTCATAACTTCAGTAAAGAAGTAATCAGTTCCTCAATCCGAATAAAAATGAATAAATTCTTTACTTTCTGCTTGAACACGCCTACATATTCGCTCTTGTAAACATAATACAAAGTTTAGAAGAGTGAATATATAGATTATTTCTAACGAGTAAATAGCATTCTCCAAGTCATCACGTATCTAATATACACATATAAACAAAATATACACAACCACATATGTACATTATGAATTATAAGAATACGCAGAGAATGGTAATAGCGTAAGAGGTTGTCAGCTCAGTGGAAGAATCAAAGTTAGCCAACTGGAACACTAATGTGACAAACAGAAAATCTTCGTGCAAGTAGTTAATGATCGCTTTCACTTTTTTATATAGACTACGTATTTCTAAAAAACCAATTCATGAAATAACATTCACATATACAGAATTTCACACATACAGAATTTATATTACAAATTAATAAACAAATGTTAATCTATTTAAAAAATAATCGTCTAAACTGTAGGGAAACAGGAAGAATTGCCACATATGTGTAAGTGAAATAGTGTGGCTTGAAATTACAATCTTACCTATAGGTAAAAAACCTCAACATTAGGTTATGATTAATTATTCTGTTAGTCGTAAATATCTACCATTAAAAAATTTACATCACAATGATAGTATCCCATTATTTAACACCAGAATTAAACAGCTCAATAGCAGAAGGCTGATGTGAGACTTAGTGACATCCGTCATGTATTTCTTTGCCTTACATTGTATTCGCATTGATAGAGAGTTAAGTTCACGCACCACAAACGGAAAAAAACGAACTAAATTCTCATGTAACCATTCCGACTCATGTATACAGAGAGCGGAAGCTTAACATACATCTGTTTTTTTCTATGACGGTTAAGATCAAAACCTGATCTTCAGCTCTGAAGAGCTTAATGATACTTCTAGGTCACAATAAGACATTGTAACCAATCATTTCAATAATCTAATATGCCATGATTCTTTTAAAATTATTTTAAAAGATATTTTGCTTTAAGAGAAGAAAAATATTTCAATTTTTTCTCCATAGTCTTTTGCTAAATGACAGTGAATAAAAGTTGCTATTGCACTAGAAAATAATTCTAAGTATTCGATATTATGGGTTCAAACATGTTTCAGTGAGCATTACCAATATTTTGATGAGTAACTCACTTTGATTAAAATTTTCGAAGCTTAGTTTTCAAATTTTCTAATTGTATATTACTTTATAGTAAAAACATAATATTCATAATAGTTAAAATAGTCTTTGTTTATTTAATTAATTTGTTTTCTAAAGCCATATCTCATTTAATTCCAAAACATGGTATTTAGGAGATAGAATAGAATATTTTGCAGCTATTGATTAAGATAGTGAGCATATGGTTAATCGGAATAATGATCATTGACTGAAATATAATAATAAGTTACAAATTTTAAATATGGCATTGGTGATCGTTTGTTTTGGTGGTATTTGTTCAAGGATGCTTACTCACACATTAAATTGTGGATAAACATTTTTTGAAATTCTGCTTGATTATTCAAGATGTAAAATTACTCTTTAATAGACAATGGAGATAATAGTTTGTTTGCCATGCTTCATCCATGCACATTTCCAATATATTTGACTGGATCTAAATCAGTAGAACATTTTAAGTACTTTATATTCTGTACTATTTTCCCACTTCAATAATGTTCTTTATACTTAGAATTATGTGAGAGGAGCATTGAAGACAATAATTGCTAATTATTTCACTAAATATTCATTTTTATAACTTTCAGCCATTTAAGCTTCTTCCAACACATATGTTGATTTCTACCCAAACTACCAAATGATATTTTCGAAAGGGTAGTCATTGTGAGAGCTCTTTTAACTTCATACCTTAACGCAGCAAATATAGCACTCAAGCAAAGTCAGTACCTTGCGGTTGTTGTATTCTATTTCAATAATTAAAAACACATGTTTTTTAATTACAAATATAATACTTTAAAAATATTTCATAAAAAAATTATCCATAAAATACTATAAACGTGAAAAACGGTACCTGATTTTGTAGTTTCTTCTCCATTAAGCATTCAAATTAAATCTCTTGCATATTATTCATTAAAACATGTCTTACAACCATTTCAAAATTTTCCATAAATGTAAGATTTAGACTGTAGTAGTCACATGGTTATAAAAGGGGATGACAGGAAGTAATAAGGATGAGTATAAAATAGAGGAGTGTCATCGCCATTGAGTTACTCAGAGAGTTTAGAAACAGAAACTCAAAAGGTGCAAAACATTATTAATTAATTATTCAAGACTCAATTTTTATATTTTACCATAACTTTGTCACAATATTTTATTCTAGTTACGACATGTGGAGCGTCATGGACTAATTGTGTAGTAAACGGTCTACTATATCGAGCAAAAAGTAATATTCATATGACGGAGATCAGAGTGCTAGCAAGCATGTTGTTCAGCATTTTCGAACGGTCATGATGATATGGTAAACGTGGAAATTAATATTTTTTATTTATTATAGGAAGGGAAATCTTCTAAACTTGTTGTGACTAGATTGGGGACACTAACCATGGAGGGGGGCCCCAGTTGCGTTTGATAATCATGAGATTAATGATACTTATCAAGGGAAACATTTGCTTACCATTCTTCTTTATTTTCAGAACAAACAAGTTTTAAGCAAGAAAAATGCTCTGGGAATAAAAAGTTCTTGTTTTAAAAATCAATCATAATTTAATCAAGTGTTTTAAGGAAAATTTAAAAATTAAAAATGTTACAATAAAATGAAAGACATCGCTGTTAAATTAAAATATGCAATTTTATATATACATTTAACAATATATATATAACTCAAGAATTTTTTATTTTTCATTACTCTATATATGAGGTTTTTAAGTATAATTAAATACCCGAGTTAAAAATAATAATTTTAAATGAATATTTGTTTATTTTGAAAGACGTTTTAAGATTAAAAATATTACCCTTTGTATATATATATATTGGCAGAAGTCGTTTCTAAAATCCAAATGAAGTATTTTGTTTTTTATGAATGAATTAGTTGAATATTTTCAAATTTATACTGAGAAAACTTTTACATAAAACATGCAATTAATATAAAGTTAATATATATATATATATATATATATATATATATATATGTTTAAACTAAAATCTTAATCTCATTTATATAAAGCAAATAATCTTTTTACGATTACGATTTTAGCGAAAACAAAATTTTCAAAGAAATGTAGTGTTCAGTGTTTTTTTTTTCTCAATTCCACAGTTGTCTGCGTATTAATCACAGCACCTGAGGGATATCTAGGCTACTTATCTTTGTAACAACAAAACCCTCAAATTTATCATTTGCACTAATGTGGAATTTTCACTCTGTGTGAACAAAAGATACATATTTTATTTGGATAATATAAACTAAAACTTTAATAATTTAGAATTTTTTAATAAAATTTAGTACATATTTACTGTCTAAAGCAAACATTTTATGTTTCATAAATTGTATATAATGTTTCTTATTCTTATTACGAAATTTATTATACTTTAAATAATTGTGCCCAAATTTAACATAATAAGTTGCGCATTTTCATCAAAATTTTATTAAATATTTTTAATAATATATTTTGGAATTATATTGAGGGATTTTTATAACATTGCAGTTTTAAGAAATGATATATGTGCCTTATATTTGATTTACACCTTTTTACTTAAATTTCGAAAAAAATTAGTAATATGTTCATTGACTTTAACTGCGTGAAGTTGAAGTAATTTACATTATTACTTTTTATATTTAGAAACAGAAGATTTAATTTTAGTGTTAGTTCTTTGTTGCCAATGTCACTTTTCTGTCAACGAAAACTTTATTAAATACATAACAAAAACTTTGATTTGCTTCAGTTGTAATTGTTTTTTCCGGTTTTGGTTAAAAAAGGACATAACTGTATTTCTTATGCTGATAAATCGTATATACTTAAAATCCGTAAAATGTAACATTATTCTAATTTTTCATGTCATGAAGAAGTCATTATGTCGTTTCTATATTTTATTAAAGTTACCACAGTAAATAGCAAATTAACATTTGCTTAGAAATATTTTGAAATAGAGTTCTATTGTATTAAAGAAATTTTGGTTATACTTTTTTCAATTTGTTTTAAATTATACATATATACACTGCGGATAGCATCTCTTCAATTTGCTTCAATTATTTCCTGCCTCTCCGTTAATATTAAGAGATAAAAGATAATATTTATATTCTGTGAATGAAACTTTTTTCAGGGAAAAAACCTTTTTATAATTTACGTAAAACACTTTAGAATTATAAGTTAGAAGATTCTAAGTATATTCAATTAAGTTTTAAAATGGGAGAATAATTTTACTTCATTGTAAATAAAAAAGGATGAAAGAAAAAGTTAAAAAAATTTTTTTAATATCTTTATAAAAATGATTCTTCAGTAAGTCATACGCTTTTAATCTTTTAAAATGCAAATCTTTCTATGTAATATGTTTTTTTATAAGACCAGAAAATATAGCGCGTATTTTTTATTATTTTATTTGAACTATAGAAATAAAATAACAAGATAATGCGAATTAAGGGAATTTCATATATTGCATATCATTTTATTAGTCTGTTTTTCATGTAAAAGGTCAGTATATGAAGCTATAACTTCGTAGAGAAGATCTTGTCATATGTGTAATGAAATATTGTAAATTGAGATAGATTACATTTGCCTAATGCTTTTATGATTCATTGATAATTTCCTAGCGGTGACACTTTATTCCCTAAAGACTATCCTCATGTAGAAAATATTTTGATTAAAAAAAAATAAATAAAAGTCTTATGGCTATTATATATATAGTATGTATGAGTATTTAAAAAGAGAATCAATGACTTATCTTCCCAAATATTTATTTTTTTCAAAAATTATCAATGTTTCTTCGTATGTCTTTTAATTATTAAAAACAAATAATTTTTATAAAAATAAGTTTTGAAAAATCACTTTTATAATCTTTAAATATTCTTCTTCTGTTATCTATTGTAAACTGAGGACAAAATTCTTTAGATTTTCTCCTGTAAAATACTGTAAAAATATTTTAAAACAGTTGAAATCTAACTAACTTCAAAAGTTAAATATCTAACTTTATTTTAAAATACCCTTTCAGAGCTAGAAGTAAAGCTTAATTTAATCAATAATTAAACATTTTCTAAACCACGTCTTCAGTATCTTTAAAAATCTCAATGTATGTATTGATATGTTTGATTATTTCTCCTCGGTATTAAAATATGGGACTCTTTGAAATTTTATTTTTAGGAATAGTACTCTAGAGATATATAATTTATAAAATGTTGAATAGAATTCATGTTATGTTAAAACATCATCACCAATTTATAATTTTCCATTAAGGAAATATGAACTTCAATTTTTTGTTTTTGGTAAACAAAAGATTGCTTAAAGAATTGTATTCCTTTAAAAATATTTTTCTAAATGTGGTACACTCACAGTGTTTTAAGTAATTTTTTACTTACCAAATGCAACAGAGTTTGGAGCTTACACTGTCTTAACTAAAAATTATAAATTTCTGAAAGAAAATGCTAGGATTTTTAGCCTGGTATTTCAACGCACTGTTAAAGAGGTTTATAAATTTTAACACTCAATTTATTATTTATCATCATAAGTATTTTTAAGAAAAAATAAAAAATTTTGCTCTTTTATTATCAAAATATCATCACCTTCGAGTTCTTATAATTTATGCCTTTTGTAATCAAATGTAATATACTAAAGAATTTCTAATGGTATCAAACCTTATTTGTTATTTTAGAATATTTTATTATATCTGTGTGTGTGCATAAAACTACAGCATTCTTTGCTGTTTTGTATTACTATAAATATAATGCACAATAAATGCAAATATTTTATTTATGAAAGTTCTGCACCATTGAAGCCAGCGGATCATTTGAAAGGAAAGATCAGGCTATTAGTACATCTGGTTTTGTATCATGTTAAATATAACATAAAATAAATGCAAACATTTTTATCGGAAATTTCTGCACTTTTGAAGCCATTAAATCATCTGAAAGAAAAATGAACTAAAACAACAATAGAAATAATTTCGAAGATAATATTTTTTATAATCACATTCTTCAGAAAAATAATTTATTTGGTAAAATTTCCAGAAAGTTTGAAATTAAAAGAAAAATATTTTTATTCGTCAAGAAGAACTAATGAAAAAAATTAAAATTTTTTTTTAAATTTAAAGTATTTTATTGCAATATTTTTTTAAGTTCTGACATTTATTTAATATTTTAACTTTGTTTAGTACTTCAAAATTATTTTGATGAAAGTTAGGGAGCATCATAAAGTCGGTAAATCGTGTGATATATTTATTGAATGTTAAATATTTCAAAGTATAAAAAATAAACTGTTTGAATAAAAAATATAAATATTTATCTATATTTTCAAAATTTTATTTATTTTTATTATTATGTATAATTAAAAGACAAAGTCCTTGTAGTTGAGTTACCAATCAAACTTGCAGCCAAATGGTTAGCACTCTGGACTTTCGGTTCGACTGTATGTGGGTTTGATTCCAAAGCGGTGGGAATGTTTGTAGTGGCTTGGAGACCACATTAAACTCTTAGTGCCGTTCCGGTTAGCTCTTGAGTGCAAAAAAAGTGCTAACTCGTAAAAGAATTGTAGCTGAAATGTTAGCTCTTTCAATTCGTGTTTTTTTCCCTTTTCGAACATCTGCATCCAATTAGAGATGCAATTTTAAATAGTTATTACTCAAGTTAGCCCATTAAGTTAAAAAATGATTGTACAACAATATACCAATCCAATTCAAATATTGCGTCATAAGTCATTTTATACGCTTACTTAACTTTATACTGCTTTATTTTATAATGATTAATGATTCTTATGTGTGCGTTTTGCTGTTATATTTGATTTATTTATCCTTAAACAATTAAAAATTAGTAATTCTATCATTAATCTAATTAAGTATAGAATTAATTTATTATAAACTTTATCCTTCTTGTATAACACATAATTCTTCACACTTCAATACTCCTACGTAAAACTTTAAAATTTTTTTCATTAAGATCATAATAACATTCGAATGTTTTCAAATAGAAATAGTTCCCAGTCTTGACAATGACTGCTTAATTGATGGGAATTGGTATTTACATTTATGGTTGTGATTTTGATTGAGTGACTTAATTAATAATTGTCTAATAAATTTATGGATAATAGTTAATTTAGAAGATGTTTGAATGAAAATAAAATGTACTCTTTGTATACTCAACTGCTAAAAATGACTTAACTCGTACACATTTATTATAACTTTTGAAAAAAATATTTAAAAAATCTTCAGTGAAACAAATGTATTTTCAAATGTTATACGATTACTAGAGTAGAAAAAATTCATGAGACTAGAGTTTATCTTTGTGTATAAAATAATTTATTGAACTTAAAAATATCTCATTATACAAGCAACAGAGCTGCTAAGAACATTGAAACCTACAGAACAAAGATTTAGCTCTACGTATTTTAAGTTATCGTGCAAATAATTAAGTTAATATTTTATTGTCTCATAAAACCAGAATAAGTACCCACTGCTCCTAATTTTCAGAAATATTTTATGTCCTTTTTATAGGCTACAATTTTGTTATAGGAATATCCAAGTTATATATATATATATATATATAGTCTTTTTGAAAATCTTAAATCATACGTGAAAAAATTTCAAACGTAATTCCATAATTAAATCAAGAGATTGCAATAAATTCTATAATTACGTTTAAAATGAAAAGAAAATGAATATAATACAATTTTACAGCAAAATCCTGAGCGTATCATTAAGCAGTGGAAATATTTTTCATAAACTGTAATTACATTCTTTTGAATTTTTACGAACTGATAAACAATAAAATTTTCCTCAAATCGAATATTTCTTTGAAAATTTGAGCATGAAATTTTACAATTGATTTTTTTTGCATTATGATATTTTTGTAATATTGAATTCCTCACATTCCTGAAATTAAATAAATAAATAACACTGATGTAATAATTTGATGAGTGTTTTTGGAGAATTAGGTTCGCTGAAAAAGGATGCAAATATTTCCTTTTTCACAGGAAAAGAATGTCATAATTTAGAAAATAAGATTCAATTGAACTTTTAACTTAATTTAACTCGTCTATTTTCTCTTTTATATATTTCAAAGATTCTCTAAATATTTTTACCTATATTTTTATGGTTGTGATACTTAAGTTATATAAATATAAAATTAAGAACAAAAATTAAAAAATGTATAAGATAACCAAAATATCACTTAGAGCTTTTAAATTGATATTATTAATGTAAAGACACAATATATATAAACATTTTGCTTAAAAACATTTAATGAAGTACTTTGTAATTGAATTAATTTTAGCATTGCTTAAAAATAATACCTTAGAAACTTATTCACTGGAATATATTTATAGAAAACACCTTTTTAAAATTACAAATTTCAATGAAAAATCAAGTTATATTGAAATATATATAATTTATATTAAAAAAAATTTGGATTTGTTAAAAATTGTAAAATTAAGTATTTTTTAAAATACTAAAAATTTTTAATACACGTCAAGTGAACGTATTAGATTATAAATCTAATAAATGAGATCCCTTTTTATTAATTTGTAGCTTAATTTATACTTAATTTAGACTTATTTTCTATTAAACAAATAAAATAATCATTAAAAAGTATTTTATTTGATTTCAGAAAGTAATCTAATGAAGTTCATGTTTACCCTATTGGCCATTAAAACTGCTTCACTAGAAAGAACTTACCTTACGAAGGCCAGAGAGAACCACAAGAAAGAAGTAATTCTAATATGCAAATTATTTGTATATCAGCCCATTGACGACCCAGGTGGGACAAAAGATGTTTGAGATGTAAATGTGAAATGGATTTCTCATTCTGGAAAAGTTTTGTAAGTCGGAGTTTTTTCAGAATATCGTGATATAACTTAAATCAGAAGAGAATGTTGAAATTCGATAGAGGCTGGATTGTTGTCTATCGAGAATGCAGATTACCGTTTTACAATATTACCACTTACTGGTCGAAGTCCAATCAATATTATGCGAATTAGGAATCTATGGGTTATTGAAATTCAAACTGAACAGATTTCAGGATCTCATGACTAACGCCCGAAAGGACAGACATATTGTAAGATCAACATTACTGAGCCGTACATCTGCATATGAAACTCTGATAGTGGTATACGCGTCTATAGTTTCCAAGGAGAATCCTCTTCGCATTCGATATTTTCATTGGAGCTGTGTATCTTTGGTATGGACAACCATTTCTAGTTTGGATCGACGGTGATGTGAATAAGGGTCTGTTTATTTCTAACAACTTAGCGTCATGTTGTTATAATTTAGGTCCAATAAAATTTTAAACACATGCACTAGTTATTATAAATTAAGAAAAAATCACAAAAAGGACGATAACGCAAAAAGTTATGCGTGAAACTTAACGAAACATATATACATTATACAATACATAAGAAAGTACAAAACAATATAAAAAGAAGTCACCAGAAAATTATGGTATTATAAAATATTAGCATAAGTATACAATGAACAAATGTAAGTTTGGTTTAAGAAAAGTACCTTTAATATGGGGTATGACCCCTCCCCTAAGAAGCAATGCATCATACCCAGCGATTCAGCATCGATCCAGTGTGTAGCTCTCAATTATGCTGTCGATTAATAGTTTAGGAAGTGCGAGATATTATTCTTTCAAAGCAGCTAAAAGCGTTGCAACAAGGGGGATTGAAATCATCTACATGTCGTTCTAGAGCGTGCCAAACATGCTTGATTGGGTTAAGGTCCGGTGAAAGTGATAGCAACAGCATATGCTCAATTGTTTCCTGCTTAAGATAAACATCCACGATGTCAGCCTTGTGTGATCTCGCATTATTATCCTGAAGCACAAAAGTATCCCATATTGCTCGGCAAAAGGCGACATATTTTGTGATTTTTCCTTAATTTTTGGTATTCAGTGTATTTAATCTCAACTAATCAATTAATTATATATATATATATATGCTAACTAGCTGTTCAGATATTGTATAACACTTCCAATAAATAAAATTATTTAAACTTTAAGCTCACACATGCTTGATTGGGTTAAGGTCCGGTGATCGTGATAGCAACAGCATATGCTCAATTGTTTCCTGCTCAAGACAAGCATCTACGATGCGAGCCTCTGTGGCCTCTCATTATCATCCTGTAATACAAAAGCATCGCATATTGTCCCGGCATAAGGCGGCACTTAAGAATCCAGGATGTCATCACTATAAGAATGTGTATTAACATTTCCACGGGATAAGACATGAAGGTCTATGTGTCCACCCAAAGAGATTCTTCTCCGAACATAAACGCTGCCTGATCCGTAGGCAACACTTTCATGGTTGTTTGATGGATGAAAACGGGTTCCATATTCTCTTTTAATGAAATTGCTCCTACTACAAATTTCGATAATAAACTTGGACTCATTCGTAAAAAGAACCTCCCTCCATTGATCACGCGTACAATGGACATGTTGATGTGCACATTGCAAGCGTTCCTGCCTATTGCAAATGTGAGTGGAACACAAATGACTGGTTGCTGAGCATGAAGACCATGTTCGTGAAGCCTTTGATTCATGGTTGATCTGGAACCTTCCGGAGCTTGCAACGTGGCAGTATCTGAGTTCAGCTGAAGTTGCGTTTCAATTCCTTAGTGCTCATAATGACAAAAATTGGTCATTGGTACTTGTGGTAGCACGTGGCTGTCCTTGGCTGAACCTCTTGAATGCCGAATACGTGGTTAGAAAATGTTGCCAAAATCTATGAACTGCAGACGGACTCACATTCAGCCATCTAGTTACTTCTAACTTTGCCCTGTCTCTAGTTTCCCAATTATTCGCGATGGAAATTGTTCTCTCGAATGATGCCTGGAGGCCATTGTTACAATTTCACTATACCAAATTTTTAATCTCAGTCACACAGCGACAATTACCATCTTGCTGTGAGATATTCCTTTTATAGTCCTCTTAACATAATATCATAATATTTTTTCATAATGTTATATTATTCAACTCCTTTTACTTACTAACATATTCAAATTTCTTTGAGATTGGCTTATTTTTGGGAGTATTATCGTTATTTTTGTTATTTCTCCTTAATTTTTGGTATAATTTTGTTGTTGTGGAAAATGTAATTATTATAAAATTAACGTTTGATTTTGAGTTTTATATAATCATTTAGAATAGAAATCTTACTTCAAATAACACTATATATCATAAGATATTTTGTTATAAATATTTTGAAATAAATATTTGAGTGCATTGATATTTTATATGCATTACTTAAAATATATTATGAGAACGTATCAAGGATCTACTCTTAAAAATAAATGATTATCAAACTAAGCTTAGAGCTGAGGTACAAAAATTAATAAACTTGATGATTCAGATAACAAAAGGGGATTATTTAAACCAAATACTTGCAAAATCACATATAATTTCATTTTAATAAAGTGAAAACTAATCTACCACATTTGGTATTCATAGTGATTTAAACAATTCCTTGCAGAGTCTGCAAAGTGGTATATGTGAATTGGAAACACTCCAAATGTGTCCAGATAAATTAATATCAACAGCAAGTTTCGTAATATTGATTTGTCAATTGAAGGTAATTCAAAATTTAGTGCTAAAGCGATAAAGTAGTAATTTTCTGAAGTTTAGATTTTCCAATGAAGATTGAATCAAAGTAAGTAAAGTTCTACTTCAAAGAGCATGTTCCGCGAAATTAAATGCATCAGATCGAATCATGCACGTGATAATTTCCTCTTGCAATCCAATAAATAAATGGGATGTCATTTATTAACTAGCTTACAAGTGTAAGTGGTGTTATGTTGGAGTGCTAGGTGCAAGATGAATGAATAATGAATGATTCACTAAAATCAATGCAATGTTCATGTAGTAATCGTTCTTTATTACCTAGGGTCAAAGCTTTATATAAATTTATATTACTTAAAATTTCATACAGTTATGTTTAACTAATTATTTATTATATAAACATAAAAATGTTCCTATAATATTTGATTTATCTATAAAAATACATTTATTAAACGTTCATTATACAGATTATGAAATATGTTGTTTTGGTTTTCCATTTAATTCTAAATTACAATATGCATTCATTTTTTACTACATCAAAATCATGTAAATTAAATGTTATATGGTAGTGTTAATGTCAGTGTAAAATATTGATTGAAAATAATTTCTTGACATCCTTTAATATATTCCATATGAATTAATAGTAAAATTTACTTTTTTAATGACTTTATAAAGAAAATGATTCTGCACATTTAAAGCATTTAAAATTACATTTGTAAATTATTAGACTAGTGGAAGATTCAAAAGATCAAATTTCTGATTTTAACAAAAGGAAATTGTGAATTAAATTGCATATTTATAATCAATTTATATATAGTTGGCACTATTAAAATTTATAGTATTTTGTGACAGAACAACAGGAAATAATTCATAGTATTGACAGAATAGTTGATGAACAAGTTAAAAGGATTGCTTAAATGAATAACGTATTATTTATTTTTGTTTACAAAAAATAATTTTGAAAAGATAAACAGTTATAAAAGTAGATAAAAATGTTTTCTAATTTAACTTAAAAACAGCAGACAAATTCCCTCTATTTACTGGATCTTGAACTTTTTTAAATATACTGTAATAGACACTCATTAATTTCATTAGATACCTTGTTTTTCTTCTTATGCATTCTGCAAACTACTTAATTTACAAGTGTTAATGGGGAGGAACAAATGTAACACCTGGTGAGGCTGTATTAGTTTTATTTATGTATATCTATTAGGAAAGTTTTCCTTATTTAATGTAGATTGTTGATATTTTGCTGAGAGTGGTTTTTCTGTGGCTAGAAAGGCATATTTTTGAGTGCATAGATAATAGAATTTTGACAATTTTGACAGTTCAATGTATTTATGGTTTGCAATTGATACAAAGTTTAAAGCGCTGCGTAATTGGTAGGCTGGAAGTGTGTCTAATATAATATCGGACTGTAGTAGGACATTCTGTTAAATAATGTTAGTGATTCCTTGCTTGCCTCAAGAGCATAAAGGTGTATTTCCGAAATCTATAATAGTAAATGGTGAATAGTTAATTCCTGATAATTAAAAAAATTGTATAGTATTCTTATAAAAATGATATGAGCAGAATTTCTATATCAGGGAGTGTCCCATTGTCCTTGTTCAGATGAGTCCCGAAATTCTTGTCAACGGACCAGGGAGTTTAGTTGGGTCTTAGGTCATGGCATGCCAACATTTTGATGAAAATATTCTGTTGTTTCTTTTTGTATAAACATGCATTATTTGCCATGCATTTATAAATTTAATATTTAAGTACAATTAGAAATTATAAAGATATTTTTAATTGACAAACGAGGAATCACCAAATTTAAACATAAACTATTACGTTTTTATCTTTAATAAGAAAATAAAATTTCATTAATTATGTAAAAAATAACAATTTAACATTTTTTCAATAAATTTATGGATTTAAGTCTAAATTAATATATTAAATAGGACAAAAAATATTGAAGCTCTTACAAAAATTTTAACTTTTTCAATGTATATTTCTATAAGATCTAAGTGATCATTCCATGTGAACTAATACTCAAGAAAAGAAAATTCGAAAAATATTTATTTTGTAATACTATAAAATAAGTAAATAGCATCTATAAAAAGTTTTACATGCATATCAATTTGTTTTTAAGAAATAAAAATTTGAAATTAGATTTTAAATAAATTCAATGGCCCGATGATCTAGCCATCAGATGTGTATGTATCCAAATGCTTCTATTGTTTGAGGAAAAATATTTTTATGCATATGTTTATCATACCTATCTATATATGCATCTATAAATATTCTTTACATATGTTACAAGAATTTAAGGTGATTCAAATTTTTCAGTAAAAAAATTAAGCTTTATTGTCGAAATTCTTCAGTAATTCATGAAGTTGAAGACAAAGATTTTAAATATACTCTTGTATAAATGCATATCAAATTCAGAAATTCAAAATTCATCCTTAAAATAGGAGAGTTACGTTTAAATTCCGTAACCCTCCGAAACGATTAGGAATAAAGTTATAATTTTCCAATGTGTCAAGGTAAGTGTAAAAGTAGGAGGAAGAAAGGCAAATTTTAAGGAATTAAATCCTAGATCGAAGTTCGCGTGACAATCTTCGCTTCCCCACTAATGAATAAATGGGATGTCACTCATTCATCGGCATGCAAGCAGAAAAGGTGTGAAGGTGGGATGGGAAGCGCAAGGTGCACGAATAATAATTAATTAAAAGTAATGTTATGCATGTGTTCCCATAGTTCTTTGAATTAAACGTTTACATTCTTAAGCAATATTCCATTGTAATTAAAAAAATGCATTTAAAAGATCATCAGATAGTGGATTTGAATACCTTGTGGATGAATGATGAAATCAATGAATATGGATATTTTTATTCCAGCATTTGCATTAAATATTAGTGAGATAATCAATATTGAATAACATAAATGTATTACGATTTTTCAATATTAATATGTAAACCTATTCTCGTCTAGAATATAAATAAATTTATGTAATTTAGAATATGCTATAACGTAAAAAATTAATTGAATTTATCCACTTATTAATTGTAAAAATTGGTAAAAATCTGAAGTAGGCTATAATATTTATGAGAAATATATAACCAAAAATGTGTTTCTCTCATCAATGTGTTGATAACAAAATAAGGCGAAGTGAAGTGGAGTATAAGGAAAATAAATATCTATGATAAATGCATTAACTACTGAAAAACAGCATTTTATTTGTTAATTGTAGAGCGCAAATCAAGTAAGTTTTTATTCATGATTAGTTTCTCCTCGGTAAAGATATGGGTTTTCAATTTTTAGATATTCAATTTTTCCATTTATGAATTCGATACTTAACCTTTAAATTATTTGATGAATTTGGGAAAAATCCTTTAGATTTAGCTACAATTAACTGTTAGTTTATTCAATTTGTCGTTGAGTAAATGACGTAAAATGTTGAGAGTGAAAGGTAAACTTTTTACAAAAGAAATTTATGAAGAGAGAATAAATTAAAGTGCAACAAACTTCTTTATAGTCAAGGCCACAACAAAATTCTATTTTCCTTTGAAACTCATGATACTTTTATATTCTCTGAAAAATAACTCCAAGAAGATCAAACAACAATTTTTCCAAGGAATATACCATTTTAAATCCACGTCATTTTTACAATTTTATATACTGTAAAATTTTTAATGCAGTGAAAATATTTTAGTAGTAGTAAGAGCTGATTGATTGGATTTAGAGTATAGAATAATGGGACTTTTTTTAAAATACGTTTTAATATTTTAAGTACATATTAGGTGAACTTTTTCTACTTATGTATATAACATTTTATTCAGATGTTACATTTTGCAGTCTTAAGTCTTAAAATAAAGCATTACCCTAAAAACTTACCATGCTTTAAAAATTTATAATAAATGCATCTCAATGCATTTCTGTCAGTAATAAAATAGATGTGTGAGATACAGGAATGTGATGTAGAAATATGTAAAGATTCTTCATAAAATATAAATCAATTTCTTATTCAGAAAGAGGAATTTTGTCAATTTAGCTCAATATTTCTTATTAATAAACCTTATAAATAGTCATTCATTTAGATTTTTAAAATTAAACAATTTTGAAGTTTCAATTATAAAGTGATTGCAAATGAATATCCCAAATAAATATGAATTTCAATAAAATGAATAACCCTTTAAAGTTAAAAACTTTTAAGGGTCATAAATTAAGGTCAACTTTGAAGGGTTGTTTAATACTACAGATGTGTTTGTTAGACGCATTTTGAGGGAAAAAATAGAAATTAACATTGTAAAGTTAATAATGAGATGAATTTATAAATGTTTTCAATATGACCAGATGTCATCGGACTATTAAAAAATTTGTCCTTGAAATTCACCCTTCTTCAGCGAACTTATGAAATCAACCTGAAATACTCTATTTGGTGGAAATTAGAGTATCATAACTAGAACAGAATTGACTTAGAACAACAGTATTATATTCATTTTATATCAAACTCAATCACAGAAATATAGGTATGCAAATCTCAGTCTTTAAAATACTATTTAAAGTTATTTTTTAATGTTAAATTTATAAATCGCACCGATTACATTTTATTTTAATCATTTGAATGATTGCTAAATTTTATCAAATTATGGGATTAATATTAAAAATATATCAATTTATTATGTTGTCAATTGTTAAATGAAATAACTTTAATACTCTCTTTAAAAATAAATGAAACAAGAACTGAGAAATGAATTGATTAACTTGAAAATTAAATTACTTATTACATTAATTTTTTAAAATTCAAAATATTTGAAATTTTTTTTATTATAAAAATTACCTTACTTATATCTCAATAGACTTGTTTTTTAAAAATTAAATCTTTATAAAATGCTATAAATTTTAATATGATATAAAAATATAGTTTTAGATACAATTTATTGATTGTACAACAAAAAACAAATTTAAATTGTGCTGCAGTATTTTAATTTAAATTTAAACATCACGTGCATCTATGTAACATGAATCAAGAATCTTAATAAATCTAATCTGTCGAATTGAAAATATTATTTGCGGCACACTCTGATGATAGATTAAAATAAACACAAACATATGCTATGTTTCAAAATTTAATTTTGAATTTCTCTTTAGTACTCATTGACAAACATTGTCATGAAATAAAAATATCTGTGAACATCATTACTTTTCTTTGATTGTTCATAGATATTTTTCTTTCTAGGTAACTTTATATACTCACACAAGCACATATCTTAAAAAAGAATTCAGTAGAGAATAGAATCTTGTCAAAAATGTTATGAAATATTGTAAATTGAGATAGATTAAACTTATCTAACGGTTTTATGCTTCGTAGACGATTTCTTAAAAATAACTTTTTATCTCTCGAGGCAGTATAATATATATAAGTATAAATGTGGCTATGTTTTTGATGAAGAATCTATAAGGATTTGCTTTTACAATATTTTTATATTGTGTATGATTTTTATAATATATACATTTTGCATTTTATTCCCTTATAAAGAAACACATAAAAAGAAAAAAAATTTCAAAAATATGTGTATTCATTTCCATTGAAAATTATGGGTATGGTACAGTAAATATTCAAAAAATGAATTTATATTCAAACAAAAATATTCAAAAATGCATTGGTTTAAAATAATAGCTGCATTTAAAATCAATTTTAATGCACATTTTTATACAACTAATTTATATTAAGAACAATCTGTTCAATATAACTTGTTCGCTGAATAATGATACTTAATGAAATAACTTTATAATATAATAATACTTACACTCACTTGAAATATATTTACACATCTTAAATTATTTGTTATTAAATTATTACTATTTGTTAAACTTTTAATAATTGTACACAAAATGATTGATTTGCAATAAAATAAAGATTCATAATAAATTTGGTTTATTGTGTATTAATTGAAAATATCGACTCCCATTTTCCGTTATTTTAATTGTAATAGCTTATGTTCTATATTTTATATTTTATAGAATAAAATTACAGCCTTTAAATTCTAGGAAAAATATTAGTTCGTTAATTAAAGTTTTTACATTATAAAAATAATTTTAAAAAAGATTAATAGAAAGTAATCAGATTAATTGAAAAAATAAATATAATAAGTAAAATATTAAGAAATACAAAGTGCAAAAAAAAAAAAGCTTACTAATTAAACAAATTTCATAAAAGCACAAAAAAGAAGAAAATGCTAATTAAAATAATTGAACTGTAGGTAAGACGTTAAAATCTCAGGCTTTTAAATAAAAAAATGGAGTTACAACTAAGACCTATGAAACAATAAAAAAGTTTTTATAACTAAGATTATGAATTAAACTTTATATTATTATTTAGTATCAGATTCACTTGAATATTTTCTTTATTAAACCAAAGCTACTATGGTTTCAGTTCATAATTCAAAATAACACAAGTCTATCAGGTATAATAAAATTTCATCTTGATAAATGAAAGTTTATCAAAAATTCTTATTTTCAAAAATTATTTTACTAATAAATAGTTGTAATTTTTTCATTTTAATATTAATGTGCATTTAAGAAGAAAAATAGTTCTTTAATATTTGTAAAAGGAATTATAGAACATGATTCACATAAATATAAATTGTTTTAGATATGTGATTCAATAAACTATGATAAAAATCCTTTAAAATCATGTACAAATTTTAACACAAAAGTAAATATTCAATCTCTCAACATAATTTTTCATTTGTCGAGAAAATTAAATTAGAAAATAAAAAATAAAAATTCATTGCTCTTGAGAAATTTATTTTAACTATGCTAATTAAAATAATTTTAGAGTTTGATGTATTTTTAAAAATTTAATATATAAACATTTGACGTATTTTTAAGCTAATAAATATTTTATAAAATATTTATTAGCTTATTTATAAAATTGAATATTTTATAAAATATTTATTAGCATAAAAATGCATCAAATTTTTAGTTTAATATTTTATAATGAATAAAATTTTTGCTTAGAAATTTTGAATATTACTTCGATTCTGTATGTTTTACGTATTTTTAATTTTCGTATGTTATTGCTTCATTTCCGTAAGCACCGAAATGTTTTAAACTTAAGAAACTAATTTTAAAAATACACATATACTTGTATATACATATATGCATAAATATGTATGTATGTATTTGTAAAATAAATTTTAGTTATTTTTCTTAAACATATGACCATGTATATAGAAATAAATTAAATTGTGAAAGTATTATGATAAATTGTCGAATTATTAACATTCGAATAGAATTACGAAATCATAATTTATGAGAATTTTTGTATTAACTTATAATATAAATACTATATTATATATATAGAGTGAAAAATGCTTTGTTTTTCTAACATTATGTGTATTTTTAACAAAAATCTCTCTCGAATATTGAGTAGTATAAATTTTCAATATTAAACTATTTTATCATTCATATTTTTCTAAATAAATAAAAGACTTTTCCTTCTCATTGAGAAACTAGTTAGTTCAAAGCGCCTTATTTAAATGCATTTTACATATAAAGAAAAAAATTGTTTTTAAAATAAGAAATTTAAAACTTATATAAAACTTATTGATACATTAAAATGTTTTTGATAATAACTAATTGATCCAGCATTGTTGACTAATTCTTTGAAAGAAAAGTTTAATTTTACTAGTAAATTAAAAATAAAATTATGTGATGTTTAAAAGTTGCTGAATAAAATGCTTTTAAATAAATTGTAAATACCTATGTTACTAACACTAAGTTACAACTTATGCAGCAAACTGTTTTAATTACCATTCATCTTTCAATGGAAAAACATTTATTTTCAATGCATTTTTATTGATCTATGGTACGGTTTCTATTGAATTCTTTTCTGTATCTAATTCATTCTTAAGTTTATTTGTAAAATAAACCTCCAATTTTTTTTTATCATTTTTTTTTTGAATTTCCTTGTGGCCATTTCAAATATTTTACTCATTCAACTTAAAATTCAACTTAAGGGTATTATCATCACTTAAACACTAGTCATTTTGCATACACTTTGTAGCATATTATTGCTTGGTCTTTCCTAATATAATATTTAACAAAGATTTATCCATGATGTCATACGTAAGTAAAACACAATTCGCTACCATTTCTACCTTCATCATTATATATATATATAATAACATTTTGCAATATTCATTTGGACAATAAAAATGACTATCTTTAAAAATGTATACTGGAAACAATAAATATAAAAAAAACATTTTTGAGTTCTTTAATTTTCAAATATTTAAAATAAATATTGAAAATTGAAAATTTACATTTTTTGATCATCAATAATTACTTACTATTATTACAAATAACTAACGTTTATTTCAGTAACAAGATAAAAAAATTTTGCATTTTTGCTATGACATTAAATTTTTAATCATGTCAAATCAGTGAAAATTTCTCGAGAACATTTTTTCCGGATGAATAAACGAAAATATCTTTTGAAAATTTAAAAAAATAGAAACATATTATTTAATATGTTGGCTCTTATAAAATTATTAATGTATCATAACTAAACTATTAAAATATTAAAACTTTATCGATGTAACTTTGATCCTACTTAATACGCTTTTTGTATGCAACACAAGATTTTTTAAAAATTTATGTCCTATAAGTTTATATTCAAATTGTTTTATTTCTCAAAAAAGAGAAGTTTTAAAGTTATTAAGATTTTTCTACATATACTTTTACTCACTATCATATGCTTGCTTGTGGTGTTTAGAAGGACCTATTTGTAATCATTAATAAATTTGAATTAAATTTGCATCCTAAGGGAATCTTATATTGATGTCATAAGTTTTTGATACTAGGAAAAAATAATTTGAGTCCTTCTAGTAATACAAATTTAATTTATCAGACATTATTATTTTCTGTATCGGAAATGTAAACTGTTAGTCATGAATTCTAATAACGCAGCTGTTATTAATTTATAATAGTTAATAAGTAAATTAAGAAAAGAACTTAATTTAAAACGCTGAATACTTGTAAACTTATATTTTTGTTGAAATAAAAATTTTTGGTAAATAAAACAAGTTATAAAAACCAATACAAAAACATTTGTTACAGAATTTACAAAAAGTTAAATGAAATTTAACGAACTTTAAAATAATATATTTTTTTATTACATTAATGATAATTGAATTTTATGATATCAATATTTTTGGGGTATAAGAAATTTTTCTTTAGAAATTTGAATTAAAAATGCTAAAATGCTGTAAACGCCTTTTATGAACTCGTAGGGAACAGTAGTATAGCTCTTAAAATTAGAAGTTTGTAAAATAGGAAATTAAATCTTACATTTTAACACTGATATTTTCAAAAATGCAAATCATTATAAATAAATTACTATCAAAATTATTTAGAATGTACTGTGTCTGTAAGAAAAACACAAAATAAAATATAATCATACATAAAAACAATTCTTACTTTTATATTATGGATAAAAAGTCAGAAGGACTATTTACTTATTATTTTCAAAGCTACAGTTTTAAAAACACTTTTTTTTATTTAAAAAAGTAAAAAAATGCCTCAATCCTATTAACCATTTATCTGGTTATTCTTGACCACCGCATGGTATCATTTTTTTCTTATTTCAAATCAGAAGCTCTTTTAATCTTATTTATTATGTTTTCTCAATCATTTAATAATTCGATACTCCTTAAGTACAAAATACATCTGATTCCACATTCAAAAAGCCTTGAAATGAAATTTCGCACAGCAACGGCCATGTTTAGTGAAAGTGCATGAATGAGTCACTCATCTTCACTCAAATCGACAGGTAAATTTTTATCGCTTTCTTCAACTACGGTGGATACTTTAATAAAGACTACATGTTTAAAATACTAGAGATAATCTTTGCTGCCACATTATTTCAATCACAGACCAATATGGACTTTGCGCCTAAATTTCTATTTCATAAAGTGACTGCAAGCCATGATCACTCTTTGTACTTGAAGCTACTGATTATATTCTGATGCATAACTTTTAAGGCGGAATTTAGAATAAGAAAGGGAATTTAAAAGAGGGAGAAAATCCACGTCAATTGTTTAAAAAAATTCGGAATTTCATTGTGAGCAATGCAAGTAATTATCTAAATTCGAGGGATTCGAAATTTGCCAATAAACTATGAAAATGCTAAAAAAAAAAAATTGAAAAAATCGGATGGTAAAAAATAAAGGTAAGTGAAAGATGAATAAAAGTGAATTTGCAACAATTTTTTTTTTCAAAATTTTTGTCTATTAATAGAAATTAAAATTATAATTACGTTTAGGGGATCATGTTAGAGACTAGTCATTTGTTCATAAAATCGTCAGTATGCGTAAATTAGAGATTCATAAAACGAATCTGTAGAGAAATTATACATTAATTGCTGTTTGACATTAGTCTTGCTTCAATCATTAAAAAATTTATTTTTAACCACATAAGTATATTCTGTATAAAATATAGAACTTTTATTAACAAATTTTATAAAAGAGTTAATTTGCTGTTTACATTTCTAGTCAAAATCAAGCTATGATATTAAGAAAGATTTCTAAAAATTTAATAATGATTCTTGTAAAATTGAATTTAATTCAAAGTTTCTTTTGCTTTTATAAAAATTATATTAATAAACAATAGTTTATTAATATAATTTTATCTTCTAAAGTTTATAACATTGAATTGTGCTCACACCTGTCCCTTATTAGTTGCATTTCTTAGAGCTAGACCGAGTGCTTACAACAAAAAAGGAACAATAATTCTCATATGAAAAAATTGAAGCGTGTGTAGCTGGTCTAATGAAATAGTCTCTAAATTTGGAAATCGTAAAAGAATTATGGGACATCTATAAATACTTATGCATCCATAACGTCCATTGAGATCTTCCCTGCCGTATGATTATCACATGCCAAACGTTAGTTTTTTTAAACTGGGTGTTTCAGACATCGTCTAATTAAAGAATGCACACTCAATGTCAACAGCGAATAAGAAAACCATACAAGTGAGCTTATTGATGGTGTTTCATGAATTATAATAAAAAAATTTAGAAGTTAATTTTTTTTATCAAGTATTAAATTTGTTTAAAGACCCCGAAAATTTGACAGAGAGATGAGAATCTCATGTATGCATAAAACAGAATGAATTCTTTACCAGGTACTTTTTTATTATTTATTTATAGATACTACATTATATACAGATTAAATATTTAAAAAATTAATTTTTTTTGGCTTAAAATTATCAACGAATTTTTCACTCAATGCCACCTGTCACTTACCATGAAGTGTTTTACAAAAGATATTGTAGGTCGATCAAATGTTGTATGACCTTTGAAGTCTAAAATATTGAGCTGAAATTTAAATAAGCCGTTTGCATTATCTGAATGTAAACAAAAAATTAGGTAACAAAAAAAAGTTTAAAAAAACTTTGTTCGGAATAAGCCAATCCTAAAATGCTGTTACTTAATTGAAATTTTTATTGTTAAAATCAAAAGTCATTATTAAAAGAAAAAAATCGTGAAAAGAGTTTAAAATAATCTTTTTTAGTAGAAGTTTGTTTAAAAATGCTGGAAACCTCGGCTTCTGAACTAGCGATTTCTCTATGAAGTAATACTATTAAAAATATGAAATTTTTAATAACTTACTTTTAATATCCCCAAAAACCTTTTAAAAGAAATAAACCGAGTAAGTTTATTTCTTATAAAAGTATTTGAAGATAGTTCAATTAAATCCACAAAAAAATTTAGTAATTATTCAGTTGTGATTTATTCGTTTATCCTTGTATAATGTCTAGACAACATTTAGCAACCAAAAATCAATCATCAAAACTGAATGAAGTTTTAAGACAAATTATCTAAGTTATCAATTTTATACAAAATAGGGAAGCATGGATAGAGTTACTGAATACAGATGTTTGATGGCTTTCCTGAAGAAAAGTTTAAGCAGGCTTTTTTGAATACAAGAATAAAAAAAGAAAAATATTTATTTGAACAAACCACTTTAATAATTCATTTCATTGATGTAGAATGAATTACGAAGTTAACACCTTAAGTTATATATTTGCATATACAAGATTTATAAATTTGAATATACAGAGAACTGAGATGAATGATTTTATTACATATAAATAAATAGGCTTAAAAGAAAAGTATTAATTTCTTGTCGGCTAAAACAAATAACAATAACATAAATATAGCGACATAAGGAATATAATTTGGTTTTATAATTTGCAGCAATATTTAGAATGATCAAAATTAAACATAATTACTGAGATATACAGTTTTTAAATATTAAAGCTTAAAAATATTTAATTTCTAAAATAGTTACAGAAAAAATATGTTTCTAGCCATCTTTCAAATGCAGGAGACAATGAAGGAGAGTTATTCTTTGACATTAGTTTGATATTATGTGTATATTTAATCTTATAACAATAAATTTCGAATCAAAATTAAAATTGAATATTTATCTATATCACATCAATAAAAATGCTAGTCCTTTTCACAACAATGTATTAAATCGAAGCGTGAAATTTTGATCCAGAATGGTGGTCTAATAAATTTAGAAATTAGCTCTCAATAATTTCATCAACCCTAATTAGCTAAACTAATTTAGAACCAATAATTTTGTTGAAGAATCGTAGCAGTCTTCTCATTAACAGTATTTGTTGCAGAAGTTATTGATATTTAATTTTGGAAATATGGAACACAATTTTTTTCTTGCTTTTATGTTTCAATAATTTTGTGATATTTTTTTTATATTTCAGGGATTTAAAGTGAATTTACATATAAGAATTAATTATTTTCACTTTTAAATATTATTGTGATGGAATGATAACAAAAATGTTTTTTAATTAATTTATGTAATTGTTTTTCACAGCTCAAAAGATATTTATGTCAAAAATACAACGCGTTAATGGGCTGAAAAATATTGGGAAACATTAATTTTAAAATGTACAGTATGGAAAAATTATATTACTAAACCATGCAATTTTTAATATTTGCAGTTTTAATTTATAGTTCTAAACAAATTTTATTAGTTGCATATTTATATATTAATACATTCCATTGTATATATTACATTATTTCATTACATTTATTAATATATATTTATTAATAATCTATATTAAATACATATAGTTATGAATACTGAATAATTATATTTATTAATTTTATGTAAATCATAATGTATTATATATTGCACTAATATTTTTATAAAATGTATTTATATAAAAAATTAATAAATCCTGCATCAAAAAAGGCTGAAGAATATTAATTTAATAGACAATGCATTATATACTATAAGCAAAAATTATTCTAGCAAATTATATATATATCTATTTATTATTTGTAGTACTGAAATGGTATAAAATCAAATTCTATGGCAATTTATTGTAAAATTAAACGTTTTGACTTGCTTTTAGTCATTTCTGAGAAAGTTTCCAGGAAACGTTATTAACTAATTAGTTTCTCGTATGGAAACATAACTGAATATATTCTTCGTTAGAGCCTTACTGATCAAGTGTATCTGTTTATGTTCTCACAAATAATTTGTTGTGGCCATTGCTATTATTCAAGTCATAAAATTTTAAACCAAGAATCTGAAAAGCTTTCGTAGGTGTAATGCAGGGCTTTGAGTCTTAAAAATAATTTATAGATGACATTAAATAAAATATGGTACTTGAAATGTTTCCTCTTTATAATACGCAGCATTCCTCTATATTTAAAAAAGATTAATAAATTATGCCCTAGCTATATGTAAAGAAGTTTTCACTGTATTTTTACTTCATAAATTCCATTCATAGATAAGAATATTTTATGCTCTTATACATGTGATTTATACTAGGGATATCTAAAAATTTAAATCTAAGAATATGTAAAGAGTTATTTCAGAGAGAATATTCCTTACTTATGACTATATTTATATTTTTTCGATATACTTTGCATTTTTTTATCATTTTATGTATGTGTTACGCATTGCATAGAGATTAAATAAATAAAATGAGTCAGTGAATGTGTAAAGAAGCAATGTTTTCTCATGTTTTTAAAATTTCTGTGATTTGCAGGAAAAGAATATATTTTTAAATTTATTAAAAAACAAATGAAAACAATAAGACGAAAAATGAAAAGCTGATAATGCCTTAAAATAATTTTTTAATCCTTTATTATTATTTTTTATTGTTTTATTAGGAAGTAAATAATTTAAATTTATAAGCTATCTGTATAAGAAGAACTTTATGAAATAAGGCTACTTAAATTTTAACATTACAAAAATTTAATCATATCACCGTTCCTAATTAAGGATATAATAAGAATATGCTTTCTAATTTTGTATCCGATTCTTCTGAATTTAAATTTTACAGGAAAAATATTGGCGTTGATTAAAATTCTGCTTTTTCGGTTCTCGTCTAGGAACTTCCTCTTTATTCTACTTTATTTACCACTTTTTTATTTATTTTTCTGTTCCCTTGAAAGAGTAATTCATTAAGTAATTCTTGAATAACGGGACTATTGATGATCCTAAAAGCAACATGAAAAAGGATGTGAAATTAGAATAAAATATATAACTGTAATTTTTTACTCTGCCTCACTACAATTTTTGTCATTAGTTAAAAGCTAAGGGAATCTGTTTACTGATTATATTTTCATAGTTCATTACTAATTTCAACTTTTGATCTTTTGATTTGGCAGAAGGATCAGTTCTGGAAATAAAGGGAAAGTAAAATTCTAGTTTGATAGAGACAGTAATGACATTTGCTTTGTTCGGGACATATTTAGATCATTCCAAAAAAAACTATGTAATTGTGTAGTAGAAAAGTAGCCTTTTCATGCTTTATAAACGATATATAATTTTATATACACTTAAATATACTAATAACGAGTCTAGTTTTAAAAATTAAAAAATTTCTAGTTTTTTTTTCCACCAAATATACATTGTTTATAAACTGTGTTAACGTGCTTCATAAGTTTTTTTGATGCCAAATCTCAAGATAATTAAGCTTCTGTAAATTTGAGGAAAGATATTTACTTTTTCAGAATATTTTTCATCAATCTGTTTTCCTAAAGATATATTTAACTAAATCAGATTCAGTTTTATTCACGGTCTTCTTCCAATTTGAAATTAGAATAATAATGACAACATCATTCTTATTCTTAGTAGATGTACCTCTCTCTCTAAGAAATCATGAGGTTTTTCCACTTTTTTTAGAATACTGATCAGCTGAAACAGAAGCAGTTGTTTTCTTGAAACAGGAAAATACATAATCTAAATAAACGTAGGAAGTTTTAATATTTATAACGCACAAACGTAAATAGACTTCAATTAAATTATAAATGAAATAAAAAAATTAAACAAAAAATTCATAACATTATTTGTATCACGCGATGCATGCTAAAGTAGGTCAATCATATTTCATCAATCACGAAATAACTGAAATTTCTTATAAGTGTGATTTTCAAACATGTCATCTATTAAGTTTGAGCACAGAATAAAGAGTGAATACGGATTAAAATTTTAATGATAATATACAAAAGGAAACATATTTTTTCAATTATAAGGAATTAGTATTTTGCATTTAAAGATGAATATTTTAACTTAATTTATAGGTTTAGAAAAGATTTTTCAATTACACATACTACTATTATTTTTTCTCTACCCTTAGTACATAATGCTTACTATATTTTATAAGGCTCAAGTAAATAATAATATAAGTATGCATAATGATAAAATACAAGTACTTATGCTTAAAGATGTAACTAATTAAATTGATACTCAAACATGCCTAAAACCTTATTTTTCATAAAATACACAATTTTGTGCCAAACTTAAACTAAATTTTATATTTTAATTGCATAAATACAAGGCATCATCTATTTGTTCACACTAAATGACATAAATTTATGTTAAAGTCTATTTACGTTTGTGCGATATATTCTTCTCCTTATTCTCACAAAAAATCTGTTTATTTGGAAGTAAAGTAACTCATGATGTAACATAATTCCATTATGAAATCACAAAATGTCGCAAATACCACGCACCTTACAAAGGGAATTTTATGTTGAAGGTAATATATATATTTTATACTTAATAATTATTCGGCTTAAGCTACTTCATACATGTACTTTAATAAATAATTTAATCCTGAATTCAGTCTAGTGTATGACACTCGAAATTCTTGTTTGCTCGAACATTGGAGATACAACTCTGAATATCTTCCTAATTTATTTTTCAGG
>JAPDSC010127646.1:249894-284896 GCA_026290005.1 Latrodectus geometricus
GTCTGAATTTTTATTACTGTTAATGTTTAACAATAGTTATAACATTAATACTTAACAGCAGTATTTACAATGCTTAATAGTAGTAAATTACGTAAATTACTCATACATTTCAAAATAGTCTATTACTAGGAATTATTTGATTTGTATACTTCCTGAAGAAGAATATATTTTGCCAATTAAAGAATTTTTTGATAAACCAATAATTCTTATTAAAGTATTTATGATTTTCTATTCTTTGATAGATAAACATTTTGTTACATTGCAAATTTTTATGTTGTAATTAAAAACATATTTACTACACTTTCGTTTTATATTACTGAAATTGTACCATATTTTTATAAATTTGTACTTTATAAATTTCTCCTAAATAATTATACTAAATTAGTCCTAATTATTTTCTTAATTCTTTTATGGGTAACTGTTTTATTTTTTCTGAAATGTGTTATTACATATTATATTATCATTGATGAATATTTCAGATATCATGAAAAATTTTTCTTATATCCTGAAACATTTGATAATTAAAGTTTGAAAAGTTTTTCCTGTAAAACAGGTTATATGCAAATTCAACGTTTTAAA
Source organism: Latrodectus geometricus (assembly GCA_026290005.1). Classification (NCBI taxonomy): domain Eukaryota; kingdom Metazoa; phylum Arthropoda; class Arachnida; order Araneae; family Theridiidae; genus Latrodectus; species Latrodectus geometricus. The sequence goes on from JAPDSC010127646.1 coordinate 250,474, forward strand.
TGTTTGTTAAAATATAACGAAGAAAAAATCAGCTTCTAACACACATATTATCAAGAAAGATTAATGATATTTTTTTAAAAATCAATATGGTATGGCTTTCAAATATCTTTTTTTCAGACCGCAAAAAACTTTTTCACGGTCTAAAATATTTATTGAACATTTAAAATACTTAGAATTCGCGAAACATTCCGCACTTTAAGCATGATAATTTATTCATATGATTTTCCCCTCCATCTCCAAAGAAACATCTAGCATTTCATTCGGAAGCCATTATTTTGAAAAGACAGCTGAGAAACTAGATGATAAAACTCTTTTCCTTAAAATAAGTCTCGGCTTGGACTAAAGCCAAATGCGGGCTCTGTTTCAAATAGGGGACAAAGAAAAGAATGCCGAATAAAGGAGTACAATGAGCCCCCATTAATTTGTTACTATAAGCTATTCCGTTTATCTCGAAAGAAATTGAAAGCCCCGACTCTGTAAGAGTATAATCTCCGTCTGAATTCTTTTCGAAATTCCAAAGGAACGGAGAAAAGAGTGCTTCCAGTAGAAGCACTGATAGATTTTTTCCCTGATTCCGGAGAGAGTATAGAAAAAAGACTTAAGTTGTATTGCCACACAGAAATGTCATAATGGAAAAATTAAAAGTCATTTACACTAAGAATATTTAGAGTTTTACATTATTATCATGAGCAAAAATAATTGTGAAAGCAATTACAATGTTGGCTGTTTTACAAAAAAAAAGTAATGTTTTGGTCTCGAATTATTTTTTATTATTTCAAAAGTAAGAATTTCAGCAATTAAATCAGTGTTTAGTAATTAATACTAAGTAAGCATGATATTTATTTATGTCTTATCCTTGAATATAAAACCTACATTTAAATTTTTTTTTCACTTTACATTGAAATCTTTTCTTGTCTCTTTTTTTATATATATGTGTGTTTGAATGTTCAATTAATGTAAGAAATAATGTTTTGTTTTTAGGGTAGCAAAATAAGATTACAATTTAAGTTGTAAAATTTATTCCTATCACTGAATAACGATGATCTCAATAAAAATTTATTGGTGATTATTAGTTTTCTCAACCACGATTAAGTGACTAAATTAGGCTGAGGCAGTTGACATGGCACAAGTGTTATATAAGGCAACTTCGTCACTTCTGCATGTCACTGCAGTAATGTGACGTAAGACCTTACATGAATCACCCAACAAGTAGATATTCTTTGGAATTAGGTTTACTATTTATTTCCTGTACTCGAAAATCTAAACATTTGCCTTTAAGTTAAATGAACAGATCTTATAATGTGCATTCTTATAATTTAAAATCAATTCAAAAAATTTTAGCTTTCCATTTATAACTGTATTAAAAAAATAATATTTGAACTCAAAATAATTAAATTTATTTAAAAGCAAATTTTGTTAGTTGACAGTCTTAAAGTTATAGAAGTTTCAAATATTGGCATCATTTGATAACTTTTATTCTTATTGAATAGGCTCGATGAGATTTTGTGACAAGCATTTTGATGTGTTTACAAGTTCTCCAGAGTAAAAGAATTTTTTTAGAGATAAACTTCAAGGAAAAATGTCTAAACCTATTATATTGATATTCTGAGTCAAATGAGTTCACTTTTCCAATAAGTATGAATTTTAATTATAAATTAGGTACACTACTATAATATAAAATATTTTCTTTGTATATAAAATAATGTATACTTATAAGAAGTATATATGTATGTAAAATAAAAATTAGTCAATTTTCATAATTCTTGTATATTAAGATTAGAACTAAGTTGAGGTTTGAACTATACTTTTCATAAGCTTTTCTTTCTCTTCATCAAACAACGGATTTTACTCACAATCAATAAATGCAATCGCTTAGAGATTCTTTTAGCTCTTTCACATAATGGATATGTTTCATATGTAAATTATTACTTAAAAGCTTTAAATGTAGATTAAAAGCTTTTTCTAACTCTCAAAAGCAGTGAAAATGAACAAGTAAAAAGGAGTTTCGTGTTAACTTAAAAATTATTAACATTTCTTAATACAGAATTTTAGGAGCACTTCAAAATGAAAAGTAAATATTTAATATATTAAGAAATGTAATACTGCTTAACGTTAAAATGAATATTTTCATAATGGAGAAAATTCTCTAAAAGTTTCACGGAAAATATAAAAAAGATCATTCATGTTGTTTTAAGCAATTTTCAGTAAGGTTTCAAAATAAATTTTTATTGATTTAATTCAGAAAATGTAATTAAGAATCCAAACAAGCATAATTTTTAAACTAATTATTTTATTTTAATTAACTATGTAACATGCAGTTAGTTAAAATAAATGAGTTTTATAAGCTAATTTAATATACTTTTTTTCTAACAGGATTATAATAGTAAGGGTGTAATTATTGCAAATTTTCTGGAAAATAAATTATAGTTAAAACCTCATCATACTTTTTTTTTGTTAAAGTAACGTGTGATAAATAATTCTAAAAAGTAATTTGAAAGATGCATATTGTTAACTACAATTTGCATTTGCGAAATAATTTGAGTAAACGAGATGGAAATTAAAAATCACACATTAATATTAAAAAGAATTTTGTTGTAAAAAAGCAAACTTTTAATTCATGAATGACAATAGCTATTATGCATAAAATGTACTGTTAATTTTTCATACATGAAAAATTTGTCAAGTATAATTAAGGTTTTTGTATACAGACCTGTATAAATATAAAATTAACATAATTTGTCATGAAATAGATAAGCTGTAACATTTATCAAAAACTCTAATTCATTGAAAATAATAAATAATTGATAAACGAAAAATTGAAAGTTTCATGGAAGGAAAAATATCAAGGGGTATTTTTCGATATGAACAATATATAAAATTAAGAAATTCGCGCCTTGCTACTAAGTATTCAAACTATAATATTAATTAAAATATTTCTTTATTCTCATTCCATATTTGAGATTTTTTCTTATTTCATTCAGAAATACATTTTAATCAAAACAAATTTTACAAAACAAAATATTGGAATTCAATTTAGTTTAGTGTATATGTAATAAAATAGATTAAGTCTCTGATATTTTCCTTACTAAACATAAATTACTTAGTGACTACTTCGAAATATTTTCCAAACTTATTTATTAATCTAGCCTTTATTATTATTCCAATGTACTTTTTTATTCTTTTAAGAAACAATTTTGTTTAACCAATAAAAGTAGATTAATATTTTTAAATATTATTTTCACATGTTTAAAAAAATTAGTTTAAACAATTGCAGAGTAAAATCGATCGATAATTAGTTACAGATTAAAGTTTTTATAAAGGAGTAAAATTACCGTCTCCATTAATTGACTTAGAGGACACTCTGTCTAGAAGCTTTGTTAATGAGTCGTGTGAAAAATACATATTCATCTTGTTTTTCAAGAAAAGTTATATGTTTTAAAGGATACTTTGAAGCTGATATTGTCAATTAAGTTTAATTTAGTAATTCTAAAAATAGTTTTATCCTAATCTGTCTCGTGATTTATGTACATATAGATAAAGTATAATTTTGTATAGAATTTTAATTGTGTGGTGTGATAAATAAATCATAAAATTTTAATTTTAACGACGAAAATTTATGCAATTAATTTTTGGTATTGTTTTATGTAGAAACTTTTTCTTTTATATTTCATATTATTTTCCTGCAATATTTGTTGATTTAAATACGAGTTACACGCGATATAAATATTTTCTATTATGTAAATCTTTCCTACGTAAATCTTATTCTAATGAAAAATATCACCAAAATACTGATTATAATTTAAAATATTTCACAGTTAAAATTTCATCAGTATTTTATGGAGGATGTTTCCATCTAATAATGCTTTTTGTGTATTACATAATATGAAGTTCTTTTACTTATTTTTCACTTATTTCAATTTTTAAAGAATTATACAATTATTTTTATTTATATTCTTGACTAGTTTATTATTTATTTATATAAATGTTATATATTTTAATAAATGATATAGTTTAAAATTGATTCAAATTCAATTGAAAATCAAAATAATATAGTTCAATAATTGTATGTTATTAATGATTTTTAAGTAAATTAGAATGTCACATTTATTTTAATATTTCAATTACTCAGACTAAATTTTAAATTCACAAATTGTATCGACGACTAAATCTCTGCAAGTTACTTATAGTTTATTTACAATAAAAAAATTCTATCGTTTATTTTAAAAACGCATTATAAATTTTTAACTAAAGTTAAGAAATTGTGTTATGTATGTGAATGTTCGCATTAAACATATTTTTGAGAACGCTTAAAAAACTTTAAGTATAAAAATAACATAATACAATACGAAACATAAATTTAATACAACAATTCGAAACAAGGTTAGCAATGAAAAAAAATAATAAGTAAAAAATAGTAAACATATTATAAGTACTAACTTAAATGAAATTCCAATAAAACAAGGCAGAAAATTTGGTAACCATGCCATTGAAATGATCACATTAAGAGTGCTCCTATTGCTATCATACAGTCAACAAGTAAATACAGAGAGTATTCAATGCAAGATTTACTAGTGAAAGAGTGATTATTGGGTGAATGCAAATTAGAAAAGTAATGTCTACAGTAGTATCTAATTGGAATGTTTGCATTTTAATATGTGATGATGACGGGGAAACTCTTTTAGTTTGTTAAACATTTAGAGAAAGCAAATTGTATTCATTTTTGATCAGTGTTTTCTCTATACAAACGTTTAAAATCAGAGCAGGAGATTTTCCTATGAATTTATGTTTATATGAATTTCTACTTTCCTTAGAAAATCAGATTTTATTTGCAAATGATGCGACATAGGCCAGAGAGATGAGGTATTTTTAATAATATTTTTGTCACACATATGAAGTCATTTCTTAATATATAATGGTATATTATGTAAGAATAGTCTAAACTGAATTATCTTATTTGTCTGAATTAAAGCCTGTTATGGTAAAAACACTCAGTTAAAGAATGACTTATGAATATTAATAGTTGGAATTACTTAAGTTTCTTAAAATCTTTAATGTTTTCCAGATTTTAAGAAACAATATGAAAAGTCATCATTCGTATATTTTCAATGATTAATGCTTTGCAAAAATGTGAAAATATTACTATTTAAAATAAGTTCTGAATGAATGAAGCTCATAATTTTTAAATTTAAATGTACTTTATTATGATTTACTTTACTTTTCATTGTACATTTTTCTGTTTCTTTTTACTGTATTTCGAGTACCCCTTTACGTCATTGCAAAAATAATTTTAGATTAATAGATTAGAATAGTCAAAGGAATGGTTAGAAAATAGTACGTCTAGGATCTAGAATTTCTGAAAAAATTATTTAGCTGGAGAAGTCTTATATTTCTTTTCTACTTTAAACTTCGATCACAAATTTTAATGCACCGAAAATCATATTGGATAAGTTCGATATTTTTCAAAGTATAAACATCAACTTAATATTATTAAAATAAGTTTGATTCATTTTTTTAAAACTACTCCAATTGTTGAGATTCTACATTCCAAATATGAGGATAAAAAGATGAAAATATACTTAATTTAATGCACATCAGAAATATTGCTTAAAAAAACTTATTTTGAAATTTTGACATCAGATAAGTACTCTTGATTAAATAATCATAATAATACAACATTCTATAAATTTAATTACGTTTAAAAAATAATTATAATTATAACTAACTTAATTATAGTTTTTAAAATAATTATTTATTCATCGAAGTGAATTCGTTGTTATATTTGTAGCACAACAGTAGCTATATAAAACATCTACAATGTACTTATAATTTTCAAATTGAGCATTAACAAAATATGCCTAATTTTAGTTCAAATATACTCCATGAGCAAATAGAAACGAGTTGATATTCTATCTTTAAAAGTTAACCTTCCTTTTCTTGTAAGTAGGTTTATGAATACACAGTTATTTATATATGTACATTCAAATGTATACTAGACAGTTTTTGTGTTTATTATTCTTAATTTTATAAATTAATAACAAGTAATATTTTTGTAATTGTTGATTTAAGGATTTAAAGCTGTTAAATAATTTTTAAATTTTAATAATGTTATTCTGCAAAAATAAATATATGCAAATAATTGTAATTTTAAAATATTATAACACAAGAAAATTATAAATAATATCTCCTTAAAAATATTTACTTTAGTGAATAAAATAATTTTATTATTTTTCGTTTTTTACTTGCTAAGAAATGGTTTTTCGTTTTTACAAAAAATAAATAAATAAAAAAATGCAACAACACAGAAAACATGTTATCAAATTTAAAAGCCATTTTTTATTTATGTCAAAAATTGTCGTGATATTTTAAAATTTTTATTTGTATAAGAAATTTGATAGCTTCTATTGTGAAATATACAGGTAAAAATTTCTAACAAAGACTCTCTTCTTACTTGTAGTTGAGAAAAATCATGCAATTGTTTACCATATAAACAGCAATATTTAATTTTTATTTCTTCTGAAAATGTTTTTATTTATCTATATTTCTGGTATCGCAATGTTTTTCTTACTGTCTTTAAAGCTAGCAAGATTTTCTATTTTTAAATACTCTAAGGAAAAGAAACGAATTTGAAGAACTCTGTTTACAGAAACAGTATTCATTTCATTATTTCTTTTAAATTTTTATTCTACCGTTTAAATTTGCAAATAATTGCTTCAAAATGTATTCATTTTAGAAGGGATATTTTGATTTGCATACCCTAAATACATAATATTAAGAAAATATAATTCAGTGCATTATTCAAATTAGTTTCTTCACTTTCTTATCTCATTATTATCGAAAAATACTATACAAATTTCTGCTTTAAAATGATAATTTTAAAAATAAAAACTTAAGTTATAGTTCTTTTTGTTTTGGAATTTTGATCTGCTAGTTTATCAGAAATCCCACAACAATTAATTATGTTTTATTATGTTGCTCTCATATTTCAAATTATATTATGTATAAATAAGTCACATAAGTCATAAATTATCTTATAAATTTTAAATTTATTTCTTTTAAAATTATTTTCTTACTTTATTTTTTATCATTTTTTCAAAAACATATTATATTTACATAAAATACAGAATGAAAATATAATTTTATTTATAAAAATTCTCATCATACATAAACTAGAATTTTTTATAAAATCTTTTATAGTTAAAAAATGTTTATGCATAGAATTTTATTTCAAGGATTATGCTTCATTTAATAAAAGTAAAGCTACATGTAATTTTGTTTTTTACTAGAATTTACTTTATGCTATTTTAAAGTATAAAAAATGCAAATCAACCTTATGTGAATAATCAAATCCTATTTATAAATCATATTTATTCAACTTTCATTTAATACCGATTAATTTTTAATCTCTTTCCAATAAATAATTCAAAAGTTATAACATAAAAAGAAAAATATGTAACTGAGGTAAATATATTTATATTAATATAAGCTGTTAATAGGTATTATTTTTTTATCACTTATGATAATTTTAAAATACATATTTTACATAAATTCCATAGAAAAAATAATTAAACTTAATTATAGTTTACAGGTTTTTATAAATTTAATTAATTGGCCTTAATTTTTAAACCTATAAAATGTGTAAAATGATAATTTATTTCTTCTACACAACTATTAATGAACTAACAAATGAGACAAACATTTTAATTATATATTCATTTCAGTTTTAGTTTTTATACATGCATATATTTTAAATTTACATTTAAGTATATAAAATAAAAAATGTAGTTTTGTTAGCTTTCATATATCCCTGCAATTATACATATAAATAAATATCAAACTTTTGCAAATAAATTCTATTTCTAATTTTAAGGTGAAGCAATACACAAGATAAAATTATCTCTCATTTAAGCAACTTCGAAAACATTGTTTTTAAAAGCAATCGATAAACTAATACAAATAACTTTTTAATGCATATATTATTGCAAGAATCATATTTTATATACAGGAGATTAAAATTTTAAATGAAACATTTTTTTCTCTTTATTTAATAAATTGCTTTTCCTTGAGTGTACTCTTTTAAATTTTACATCCAGTTTAGTGAACTTAATTACATTTTAAATCCCATCTCGTCCAAAAAGTAAACATTTGAAATTGGTTACAAGAGAAACAATTTTTTAATAAACTATGAAAATATATTACGGAATACAGTGGTTTTATATTTTCTATCGTTTTTGGTTAGATTTTTGATAATTTTCATATTGCGAATATATTTGCAAAGCAGAAAATATTATATTTATTTCAATTAAAGTTCTATCTATATCAAATATTTGAAATGCAGAATTTAAAAGGAGATTTGAATAAAAAGAAGTTAAACATATTAATTCTTCATAGCTTTCTTTTTTTGTTTATTTCCAAACAATGGAGTTGATGGGAAATGTCTGCAGTAATTTTATTTCTTTACCATTCATCCTATCATTCATCCTCCCTAACCACAAGTGAAGGTAATCAATCTTTTAGAACTCAGCAACAGTAAAGGTAATGGTGTCACTTACTTCTGACAAACAGATTTTCCTTCTATTCGCCTGAATGATCTTGGCATATCATTTTATTTGTCTAACAATTCCTTCCCAGTAATACTTTCTTTTGTTTAACTATATATCATAGAATTTAACTCCAACTCATTGTAGTACAATAAATGTACTACCTGTAAATGAAGTAAGCAAATGAGAAATTATGCGGTTTTATTTAAATTCATTTAAAGGAAAGAGCACAAATTACATTTCAACTAAGACTATTGTTATAGCTGGATATCATTTATTATAAAATCTTATTATGTAGAAAATACTTGAATTGCTTTTTTTTCTTTCAAAGGTTACAATGAAATGATAAGGTATTTAAAAAACATGCCATTTAAAACAAGTTTAGAAAACTGAAGAAACTGCATAAAAAAAAGTTGCACCAGCGAAGAGAGGCAAGATGTTTCGCTTAAAAATATAAACTTGTTTCTCTGATTACGTTTTGCTTTAGAAGCAAATGGAACTTGAGTAAATGAAAAATGAGTAACTTCAAAATCTGATAGAATATATAAAAGCAAATCTTTTAAAAGAGTTTTTGAATATATTTTATGTTTTATTTAAGATACCCCCTCAAAGTATATTAAATATTGAACTTCAGAGATCTGAACAATATTTTATTTAAGAAATGGAATAAATAATAGACTGAAAAAAGAAAAGGAATATGCGAGTTTTATATATATATTGATTCTAAAATACTCAAAAATTTAAAGGTAAAAGAATCTATTTCAGATTATGCTTAAAACGTTTCATATATCTTAAGACCACATAAAAATTCTGAGTTCCATATTTTATTATTATTATCCATACTTATAAAATTTAAATAAATCCATATAAAACCAATCCAGATTTTTACAAGAATATAAATAGAATAAATAAAGCTTAAAATCGATTACAGAATATGTTATTCATTCTCATCTTTAAATATCTCAATTTGGTAAAAATTCAAATTAATGTTTTCATTAATCGAATATATTTACATATACCTAATCAACTTAATAAAATACGCAGATATACATTTGTATTTTATAAAATTGAGAATGTTTTTTTAATATTTCAGGTTAAAAATATCTACATTAATGTTTACTTGTATTCAATGATGCTTAACGGGGATTTTAGCATCCAATTTTCTTCTTACTAAATTGTTCAAATGACATGAAAGTTTGCTATTTATTGTTTAAATAGATTAATTGACAAAATAAATTTTGTTATTGAAAAGTGAACATCACTCTGCTGTTTTGGCTTATCTGTGGTAGAAATACTTATATTTTTGTTATAAAATGCACGTGGTTTAATTTATGATTATAACAATATCAACATTAAAAATTTGACTGCCTTTAGATATAATATTAAATCTGCTGTTAAAATGAACGAATACATCATTATTTTGTGTAAAAATTTGTTTTTGTTTGGTTTTAATATGTGTATGAAATTAGGTAGGTCAACAGAAGGTAAATTAAATTACTTAAACTACTCGAACGTGTTTGCGGCTTTTTCAATACACAACCGATTGAAAATACATTAGAATGAGGATGAAAGAAATCAGAATTTCATTATTTAGTAATTTTAAAGCTGAAGGGAATTTTCATCTTAAGAAAAAACAAACGATCACTTTTCTGGCTTTTCTTTGGGATAATTCTTTAAGCGAATAAGTCCTAGCCTTTTTCACAAAAAACAGGTAAATTTTTATAGCTACATAAAATAATAGCCAATTTTTTTATTGAAATCAAGGATAGTCAAAATATAATTTCATAAAAATTTAAATTTATTTGATTTCTCAAAGGATATGTATGTCTATAAAATTATGTAATTATTTATAATTATGAATTTTGTGCATTAACTATATAGTAATATATATAATTATTAACATCATACAATCTTTAATGTCACGTTATTTTATAAGGTTATATTTAAAAATTTTTTATTGGGACTTATATTAATCAAGATGAAGACATTCACTAAATGTTGCTTTAAAATTTTGTTTTTACGATGATTCCTTAAATAACTATACAAAGAAGTATGAGGATCAAAAAAACTATAGAAAAAAATTATTACAGATTCTTTTAGTGTACATTGTAATCAAACTACTAGATTTTAGTTTTTCAGTACTTGTTCTTTTATTTGATTTTTCATAGGTTTTAAGCCAATTAATGTTTTTTAAAGTAATTAGGAAATATTCCAAAATTTCAATCACAGATTGGAATAACTGTGCATGAAAAAGTGGACACTTGCATTCCGAAGGCTAACACTAATGGTTCATAGCCCATGATGATATACTATGAGAAGTTACGATGGATTCATCATATCATATTATGTTATGTTATATTATAGTATGTTATGTTATATTATGTTATTTATATTACATTATGTTATGCTATGTTATGTTATATTGAGGATTTTATGAATCAAAAATGTCCATTGTAATAAGAACATATAAATTATCAATTCACACATTATAATTTTAGATTTTATAAAATGCTTTGATAAGAAGTAATAACAAAATTATTTTAATGAGCATCAAGGTCAAGAATTTGAAAGAGAGAATAAAGAAATTTCTGATACACCATCAGACTAAAATTTTTCGAGATTGAGATGCCCTCAGAAAAGTTTTTAGACTGAATAATACTAAGTTTATGTTTAATATATAAATAATAATATGTAACTGATACATAAACTAAGTATTATTATAATATAATATGGTTAGCCTATACTTTAGGGTGCCTCCTTGATTCTCGCCAAGTTGTGGTCTCGATTGATCTCAAAATTTGGGCAAAATCCAATCGTATTCTGATTTCAACAGAACAATTGATTGTTCTGTGCCAACAAAAATCGCCAATAAAATCGATAGCAAAACAAAATCAACAAGTTTGCCTAGAAGGAACCCTTAAATATAGTTTTACCTATAATATAAATGTATTAGTCACATGTGCGTTGGCAGTTCTGTGTTAAAAGTATTGAAAATTGTACGAACTTGACTAAATAAGAGGTGAACTTCAGATAACAAAGGTGCTTTCCGGTAACAAGTATTTACTATCTATCTCCTGTTAATTAGTAATAAAAGTATAGAACATTTAATTTAAAGATTGAAATCCTCAATATACATTCACGGATATTTCCATTCCTAGAAATTATTGAAAATTCATGAAATGTATTATAATGCTAATAAAAACTATATGTTAAACTCTCTTCAATTTTTGATATAGTTGAGACATTATTCTCAGTATCTTCCCTATAAAACACGAATTTGCTGAAATATAGATAAGGTAAGTGTATGGATTTTAATTTACAATCATTATGATTAATTATAGTGCTAGTGAAAATGTTATTCAATCTGAGCAATGTATTTCTTTATATTATCATGTATTTATTTATTATTATATAATATGACTTACATCTAAATAATTTTTGGTTAGCTAGTAAATCGATTTTGAGATTGCATGATGCCTTCTGTATTTGCTAAGAAAACGATTTAAATCCTGATATATAAATATCTAATAAATAATGACAATTCATGATAAAAAGTATTCTTCATGGGATATAATTGCTTTCATTACAGCATTAATAAAACTCAGATTACTTATTTCAGGACAATGATGAGTTTTTTCTTGTTTTAACTTCATTCTAAACCTCATTTATATTCTTGAATAGATGTTAGCATTCGCATAAGTATTTAAATTATGTAATGAAATATATTTACGTTAGATAAATGTACCGTTTAATTAATTCTACCAAATATATAAATATTTATATATGATTTTCATAATTTTTGTAAATCAGAGTAAGATGGAATTGTTATAAATATGTAGTATCTAAAAATAAAACGCAAAAATCTTAACCCCCACAATACTTCAACAGTTTGATGAACGAGAAAGTAACGATCAGGACGATGATCACAGAAATGAAATCATCAATTAGTGCGATTGGTTTTCTTAACGTCGTATCATTTATATAATAGGATATCATTTTCTTAATGTTCTGCATTATCTTTATTAATGAACATTAAGTTCATGTGTGTGTGTGTTGCCAAGTGTTAGTCATTAAATGAAACATTACTATCAAGAAAAATTATCAAACTAATTGATTAAGTTTAAAATATTAATGAAAAATATAGCATTAGCACCAAGAATTCAATTACATTGTAGATTTTAATTTCGTTGAAAAATTATTCATATTAAAATATATGCCTTGATATGTTAGAAAAATGTGTGAATTAGACAATAGGGATATATGTACATCGAATTCATTTCAGTGTTTTTCTAGTATACTATTTTAGTTTAGCATTACATTGATAACTGCAAAATCGTATATTGAATAAAAAACTAAAATAACATGTATATCAGTAACTTCTCAATCCTTCAAGTAAACAATGCGTTAATTTTTAACTTACTTAATTTTTTAAATGCCGTAACACCAAAAAGTATTAAAATTATAAATTCAGGTGTTTCTAAAAAGTTAATATTTGAAGTTTTTGAAACATGTGGGACCAAATCTGCAAATTTATTTAATAATGCGTCTAATTTTATGCAATTAAAACTCTATTTGAGTTAGTGCAAAAAGTACTCGTTTTGGAATTTTTACTCCTTTTTGAATTTTCACTAAATTGAATACTTTTATCAATGAAAAATTAATACATTTACTAAGTCCTCCATCAGAGATTTAAGCCATAAAATGAAAACTTTAATCATGTTAATCTTAAGAGTTTTTTAAGAAATATGTAGGACAGTTTTTACATTGCGATCCAACGATAGTATAACTTAGGAAGAGGGAATTTCTTTAAAGCATAGAACTCTCTGACAACAAAATTCTTGAGCCAAAATAATTTATTTAGTTCTATTCGAGAATAAGTTAAACAAAATAGTATCAGAAAGATTGATACACTCAGCTAATATCGTATAATGTTTCCTTGCATACGATCTAAAGTGACATAAAATGAATTTCATTGATCAATGAATAGATTTTGGAGTTATTTATACTTTGCCTCCATGCCATGTATTATTTAGGGCAGTCTTCAATACTTATATGTTGAAAAGAGGTAAATTTTCTACTAATATTAAATTTTAGAACAAAAAGAAATATTGATTCACAACTTGTAGTATTTTTTGGGCTCATCGTAGTCTAGTAGTAGCATATTGCTCTTCCTAGTCGATGTTGAATAACGGGAGATAAATGCACGTACGTCTGTCAGTAAGTGCACGTCTTTCTACTCACACGTCTGTCGGAGTAGGTACTTGGGAAAAGTATTCTTTGATTGCCAAAAAGAACTTTCAACACAGCAAAGTTTTTCGAGTTGTTTACTAACTACTTATAATCTGTTTGGTGTATTGCTGTCCTGCTGGAATTTTCCAAGCTTGCAGGAATGTACCTATCGTCATAATGCTTTTTGAGTTTAAAGATTATATACGAGTTTCTAGTCATATAGACAGCCCTATAAATCATGCAAATTGCACGTACTTAATACAAACACAGATATTCCACGAATCTTAACAATTTTTTGTCTTTTACTAAAATATATATTATGAAACAGTACAATTATTAACATTTAAGTTAAATAAATTATCCAGTAAATTTAACTTGTTAAAACCTTCTGCTTTTGTGATTTAAGTTGTGTTCAAAGTTGTATAGGTGAATAACAGGAGAGTTTCAAAGGAGTGTGCATAATACTCATGAAAATCAATTAACAAATTTTATCGTTTCAAATACTCATAGCATGGAAAGATTGTTTCACAGATTATTTTTCCCCCAATTTATTAATTTCCCAAAATTGTGTGAAATCTTTCACAATGTAAACAATGGTTGCAAGTCTGTATTTTTAAGCAAAATTAATAACACGGCCATGGTACTTTCGGTATCTTCGTTATTCATTAGAGATTTGGTGGTTGATATCTTTAAAAGCTAATAAAGCAAGTTTGGTATGTTGAAGCTTTGATAAGTTCTTTCAAATTGCTTATGTTCACAATATTCCCTTTCTACAATCACTCTTGAAAATCCAATTTTATAGCTGCTTTAAAAATATGCGATGTCCCATTTTTAAACTTTTTTATTGATAAGCAAGTTTTAATTTTTTGAAACGTCGCATACGTTTATTGAAGGTTAACATTGTCGTAGTGTAAACGACATAAAAGGAGCCGCAGAGGAAACAGATGTTGTACTGTAAATGAATTCTGTAACAATTCCTCTCGGCAGTAGTTTTTTAAAATATAAAAGAAAGGAAACATAAAAATTGTAATATAAGGAGACAAGTGTAATAAAGAAATAAAACTATATATTTCAAAGTGGCACCCGAAAACTGCACTTAAAGTTTATTGCAGTTTTCCATCCCAGGGTCCTTTTCCCCTTGGGATGTATGGGTGGTCCATATGAGATAAAAATATTCTCCTTTTGTTTGTGTGTGGCCAATCAAACGTTTTGGAGGAGAGATTCCTGACCATTCCCTGGAAGCCTAACACCGATGAGATACAAGAAAATATCCAATAGAAGAAAATGGGAGGAGAGATGAAGGCAATATAAAAGTTAAGGAGTTGAAGATGCAGATATCCAGATATCCAGATATTCAGAATTCAGAGTGATATGAATTGAATGACAAATCCTCTTGGCTGCAGAGATAGAATTCAGAGTGATATTCCCAGAGATTCACAGATAGATATGAATTGAAAGCCTCTGACGAGATATTAGGAAGAGAAGCCTAACCTTACGATGAGATATGGGAGAAATAAAAAGTCTTAGATGAGACCTTGGGAACTACAAAAGTCCACCGATGATAGAAAGAAAGGTACGGAGCAGTGAAGCACAGGCCTGACCAAAAGAAGAGTCTAACAAAAGGAAAGCAACGGTTCTCAACAACAAAGGGAAATTCACTACAAAGGGGGTGAGTCATTTTAATCTCTGCTTCAGGACCCTGGCCGCACAATGTTTTATAAATATGCTTTTATATGTTGTTAAGACAATTAAACTTTGAATATAAATTGTAAATATTTAAATGTTAATAGTACAATAAAATTACATTATTATTATTATTATTTAAATTGTGTCATTCTCATATGTTCTCATGAAATCTCCACTATTTCTAAGAACTTGGGTTAGCTCGGTGTTACTTATATATATGCCGAGTTTAACCACCACAAACATCTGTTTGTTTATATAAGTCCTGCAATGACACTAGTTGTTTCATACAAATAAATATGCACTTTTTCCTTACTTGAATTTGAGCAACTGTACTTCTGTGTGTATTTTCTTTAGCATCTGTGTATATTTTTCTACAACTTCAACTTAATTTCTGGACTATTATTGTTATTGGTGAAATGAATTTCAGATTGAGACTTTAATGTGTAAATGAACTCTTTTTATCTTATATATATATATATATATATAATATTTTCAGATTGCTTTTACAAATATATCATTTTCTTTTGCCTCAACTATGTGGCAGTAGAAGGATTTGAAAGAAAATAAAAATGTTTAATTTGGTGGAGAGAAAAATAGCCTTTTATAACCATATTTCTTGGTAAAGCGTTTTTTTGATAATATTTCTCAGAAATCACTACAGATCATATTTCCCATGATATCACAGCCCCATTACAACCATTACTCCTATACTTACTGAAGATATTCCCTAATTGGGTTCATCATGTATACAACAATGTTATTGTGTTTATAACAATGTTAGTCGTAAAAATTACAGCTAAAGCTATCCACATAAAATTTCTCCGTTGCAAAATAATATTTTACCAAGTAGCATTTCAAGCCATTATCTTTTTTCCGAGTTTAACATTTCTCTTTATGCTGTTTTATCATTTTTTTTTAATTTCTGAAAAGAAACATTTAATGTTAATCTTGAGATGCACCAAACTGTTGTTTGTGACTAAGTTTATCTGTTGAGTCATTTAACGAGTCACACGTTTTCTGTATTGTTGCAAGCTTGAAAATTTGGTCAATTATCATGAGCCAATCATTTATTCTTCCTTCTAGATCCCTCATATTTTGCATAAATATCTGCTACATAAAAATTACGATTAGCTGTCTCAAAATTTATAATTTTACTTATTTCACACACCCCAATTTTATCTCCCCTTAAAAGATCAAATATTTTGAGTTACTCTTTCATGAGGAATTGTAAATTTCATCATAAGAGCAACTGAATTTTAATTCTTTTAAATATTGTTGTTTGCCCATTTTCTTTATGCAAAGATACATATTTACATGTAGTTTAAAGAATGATTTTTAAAATTGAATGAATTCGTATATAAAAAAAAACATTTGGTATTCTTCTTCTGCTGTTTTAAACTCAATTTTTAGTTAATGATTTATATGGAAAAATATAATTTATTTTTTTTAATTGATTCTCCCTTGAAAATTTTTATTATTAAAATGAGTGCTATTTTTGGTAATCTTATAAACATACACAATATACTGTATTTTATTTAACTAAGTTAAACATCTACTTATACAAAAAGAAATATAAATATTGACACCATAAAAATGACTGAATATTTACATCTGTATTAATCTACAATATAATCTAATATTTAAATAAGACACATTAATATTTTCTTGTATTTACTCACAAAATTTTAGAAAGATACTAATATTATGAACTGTGACATAAAATTTGATAAAACTGAACTAAATTGATATCTCATATACTTTTTTCATTTTGTATCTTATTTTAACTACACATTTGAATAAAAACTTTTAGAAAAGGAAAAAAAAAACAATTTAATAAATATTTCTATTAAAATGAAAAGTTACTGTATTATTTCTCTCATCAAGGGAGAAAACTTCTATTTTCAAATTAAATTAAAAAAAAAAAACATAGAAGAGATGTGTCAGGGAAAAACAAAGATTAAATTTATTTATTGGATTCGGAAAATTGATTTTATTTTTAAATGAATAAGAATCATTAAATTTCTTAAGGTTTCCAAATAGCTTCAAATTGCTTATCAAAAATTCGTTAGTTGAAAATTCCAAAAAACTAGTAATGGAAAACCACAGTAGAAATTATGTTATTCTTCTCTTTCATTGTTTTAACAATTTGAATACATTTTTGATCCAGAATTAACAGGTAATCTTATACAGATTAAACTGCTTTGTGCATATAATAGCTACTTTGTAATACTAGAAGAATTTTCTCAACTGACAAAATTTATTTAATCAAATAAGCTTCAATTTATGAAAATAAACAAAAATAAAATTTAATTATATTTTTAATTATCTATATTTATTCAAGAAAATATCAATTTACATATTTTAATGACGGGATATTTTCAAGATACATTTAATATAGTATGAAACTTAAGGAGACTTGAAGTCAATACATCTGCAGCAACATGTTGAGGTGGAATTATTTGAATTGATAATTTATATTGACAAAAAGTCATAACCTTTATTTTTAAATAAATTCAGAAATTTTTATTAATATTTTGGAAATTTTGTTACATTATTTACTTAAACATTTTGCTTTTGTTTGATAAGAAATGTTTGTTAAAGATTAAATTTAATAATTTAAAAGCTTTCTGGGTTTTTCTGGATTTTCAGAAAGAATTTGTATGGAATTAAAAAATGAATAAGTTGTTTTGAGGTTACCATCTAGGGAATAATATTAAAAGATATTATAAATGAATTAGAGAGAGTGAGATAAATTAGAGAGTTCACATGGTAGTAGTATTTTGTTAGTAATTATACATGAGTAAAGGAAGAATCATCAATATATACGAAATCATTCACTGTAAAAATCCATCATTAAAAATTTGAGGAGCAACTTCCAAAAAGCAAACCATCTGAATTATCCTCAAAGATAGAAATGCATATGAAAAATTTCCAATAAATCAATACTTGGTTTAACAAAATTGGTTGTAATAGGTATGCTTCTCTATGAAGTTGAATCATTTATGTGGCTGATACAAACATAATAGACATCATTATCTGAGTTTTTTTTTTAACTATCTGAGGATTTGGGGAATATCTGTACACCAACTTCAAGAATCCACAAAATCTGTTAATTTGGAAGGAGACCCAATTTGAGCAAATATGGATTAATAAAGTTACTATTTAGAATTTTTATTGGTTCATTATGCCATTATGCAGCACATATTATTTCTTATTATGAGCTTCCCTGACTGGTAGTGGAGCATCATTTAATATAGTCCTTTGTTTTATAAAAAAATATTTTTTTTCAGAGTAGCAGCCATTTAGTTTTAATAACATTAAAATCACACAAATCGACTTTATTTACTTATGAGAAATAAATTTTGAATGTAGTGAAAAGTTTATATTTTTAGAATACAAGTGTTCTTCAGAACCAAGCTATACTGCACTAAATTTGGCGCAACTGCTGTTCAGAACATAGTTTAAAACTCAGAGGTAAAGTTTATTAATTTCTATTTTGATATTCATTGGAGGAAACCGTGCCTTTGAGTTATTTACTAGTTTTGGTAAAGGCTAAATGTACGATGATAAAAGATAAATTCGTTTATTGACATTTGTTTGTAAAAATATTTGTTTCACTTCCTCATATTTTCATCAGCATTGAAGTCAACAGGTCTTATATTTAAAAACATTTTATAAATTCTCTTTTGAGAAGAGTATATTCATTTGCAGAATCTATCTTCCATTTAGATTATTTTTATTGCCATACACTTTTCCTTCATAAAATCATCCTTAAATATAAAAAAGTTACTTAAAAACTAAAATACCTCTTAATTTATTTAGCACTTTTAAAGCATATTGTAGTAATGAATTTCGGTTTTTGAAGTTTACCTCATTGAGCTATATGTGAATTCAGCATTCCAAGTATGTCTGTAACATGTACAATATTGAAAGTAGAACTGGTATTTAAGAGAGCATCGTTGAATATTAAATTGCTGGTTAACAAAATAGATGTGTGTCAATATTATAGAATGAATAAATTCATACACATAACTATGAAGAATAATGAATTCATTATTTTTATCAAGAATACAAAGACATTCATGCAATCCTATTTTAATAAGTATAACTTATATATTTTGATATTTATAATATGTAAATCACAGAAGCTGAAAAATGAAAGTCTACTAAAATGCGTTATTTAGTAGAATTCACACAGTTGTTTGGAATTCATAAAAAGTACTTGTCCACAATTTATTTTATTTTTTAAATACGAAATATATTTGTATATTATATCGAAGATATACTTTGTCTACTTTTCTTGGTTGAATAAAAGCTGTTTTTAAAAATTAAAATGAATATAAGAATATTAACTACTTATTTAATTCTTAATTCAAATTGAATTATTAAAAGCCCCGAGAAACCACAAAAATGTTGAAAATATTTTTTGAATAAGGGTATTCATATCATACATTAGAAAGCCATGATTTTGTAACGATAAATAGAGTTAAAAACAGTAAAAGATATAAAAGAAAAATACGATTTTTTAAAATCAATAACGAGAGATAAAATTGATTTTAAAAGTCCATAGATCAAAATTTTGTGAAAGAAATTTTTGGTATTCTTTGAAGATCGAATCCTTCCTAACACAAAGGTATGTGTTTTATAGAAAGTCCGTTATTATGAATATACCACTGAGTGGGCTATATATGGTAATAATGGAACTTTTTTCTATGCAATCAGGAGATGCTAAATGTGGTTTTCATGAATGATCAGCAATTCTTTTAATTATTGATGTGCCTATATACTGGCTATGTTACATATTGTGACATTGTCGAGGAAAGTAAATTATTGTAAATGCTGTTAAGAATATTTTCACATAATTCATATGATCGGGTCGATTCATTGATATGATTTATTTTGAAAACATACCAAAAAAAAAGAATACTTAACTTATTAATGACCTATTGATAAGTAACAAAATAGAAATTAGATTGATTTTTCAAATTAAAAAAAATTAATCAAATTGTGTTGTTTGTGAAAACAGAAGCAATATTTTTTGCGTTATCTTAGGATTTGGTTTGTTCGTCGCTCATCGGTCATGTATTGAACAGGAGGGCTAATTAGACCTGGACCAACGACTTAAAATGTATACCAAACCATTATGCACTTCCATACCCAAGGTGGGATTCAAACCCATCCAAATTTTGAACCAAAAGCCAATGCGCTAACCATTCGGCTGCCAGCTCGGCGATTATGTTGGGTTGTATTTTTAGTTGTTAAAATTTATATATACATCCTAAGTTATTTCTAAAACTATTGTTAAGAACATATTATAGATTCTTATGTAAGTTAATTACATTAGTATAAATGAATTGGTGATCAAATAAAAAATTATGGATTTCCCACTATTGTTGTATTTGTATTCTTACATATATCAATACATCACATAAATGTGTATTTTATTTTTGTATCAAACTATAATTATTCATTGGTTTGTCAATGGCACATTAGATAATTTTTTCAACCTGTTTGAAAAATCTTAGTTATGACAGAAAAAACATTCATTAATATTCATGACTTACTGTGAAATTGAAAACTGCTCCGACTGTGGTTGAGTTTCAATGGTCGTTATTCATCGGATTAAAAATCTATAAATTTGTACTCAGTAATTTAGGAGAGTAGGGATTGTATAAGTAAATCATAAGTATGTATTTATTATTTCTTACATAAGGTACAGAACAAAGTACCTATTTCAGTGTAATTAAATGATACATGGGAGTTTTCAACGGAAATAAGTAATGTCTCAATTCATTTAAAAATTCCTTTTAATTTCATTTTTCTATTCTAATTAGTTCTTTTTAAATCAAATGTAAATTCTAATAAATAGGTATTAGTAGTCTTAGATACAAGGGAATTTGTTTCAAAATTTATTATTTTGTGACTTTGAATAATATCTTTTTAATATGTGAAAATATTTATTTAAAAATAAGCATGGGTTTCACTGAAAAGTTACTATTTGTTTTGAAAAAAATTTTCTAAATCAAAAACGTGGAAAAAATTAGGAACTGTTCTCATAAGATTGGGTATTAATTTGAGTATCAGTTATACTACAAAATTCACGAGTTTTAATTTCATTTATTTGTATTATGTTTTCTGAAATACGGAAAGTTATATTAATTTTTTTATGCTAATTTGTTTCATTATACTGGTTAGAATTTTTAGTGTTTTAATAATTTTGGTGAGCCTTTTGCTTGAGTTATTTACCAAATAGACTTTACTGACATAAAAATAATGCTATAAGATATATACATAAGAACTTGGCTCAAAATATTTGAACTCTATTATTTATACACCATTTGTCCAAAAGTAATCGGACATACCTTTAAAAATGTAGATCCTATATATAACATGATTTTATGCGAAACTGAAAGCAATGAAACTAGTTATTGGTTGTTTGTTAGTTAATAATTTGTTTGTGAGACAATGATTCAATCAAATGAGTTCAACGACTTTGAAGAAATAAGTTTTAATAGATGACACTGTCGCGAATTATTTGTATGATTTCATGCACTTAAGATTTTGATTTGATGGAATGAAGTATTACCCATTTTTCGATGGAACTATAAGTTTCTTTAGATTTCTTGAACCTAATTGGTTGTTTCGAATTTATGTAAATTATCTATTGTGTGAGTACTTTCTGCGTATATTATAATTATTTTTGTTATATGATCTTATTTACTTTCCTGAGTGGTGTTTCGAAAATGCATTCTTTCGATTTTAGATTTTACTTAAATTATTTAGATTAACTAGTAGATATTCCTTTTTTATGGTGCATCGGGGGAATGATCATATATTATTTTTGGTAAATACAACAGATTATTAGATTCGAAATTCGAACTTATGAATTGATACCGTTATTCTAAACATTGGATTACTGCATTTTGCAACATCTGTGCAATTTGCGAAGACTGCAAAGGTAGGATATATACTTTTATATTCTTTGCATGAAAGACTGATTGAAAATGGAACTTGAAAAAATAAAAAAATAGATCCTTTGTGTGAAATTCTTCTACTAAGTTAGTAAATTATATTGAAAACTAAATGAAAACAGAAGACTAATTTTTTAGAAGAATATGTAAATCAACTTACATTTAAAAGAGATATTTTAAGAGAATTAGATAAACACACACAAATTGTAAATTGAAAATTTATCCAAAATAAAAGAGTTCGAAGCTGATTTGCCCACTATTCATGACTATGCCGAAAAAATATTGGTAGCTATTTTTGTGTTAAAAAAGGATTAAAATAAAATAACATTATATTAATGTAAACGCCACTGGATCTCAGAATTCTCACTTAAATCGAAACTCTACTAACAAAAATAAACAAATGAAACTCTCTAAACTAAATATTCAAAAATTCTTCAGTGATATAGCACATTTCTCTAGTTTCTGGAATACCTTTAAGGTGTCTTTTAAAGATAATAACCGGCTAACAAAAATAAATAAGTTTAACAAAGTCATGTTTAGGTGGACCGGAATTGAATGCCATTAAAGGTGTCAAAATATCGGATGATAATTTTGATTTAGCAGTGAAGATTTTCAAAAGAAGATTTGATCGTGAAGATCTAATAACAAATTATCATAGGAATAAATTGTTAAATCACTCCCCAGTCTACAAATCAAACGATATTTTGAGGTAAAAAATAATGCATGATGAAATCGAAATTTATGTGAGAAGTTTAGTCTTTAGGAGTTGAACCTAATTCTTATAGTTCAATGCTTATTGCTGTTATATTGAAAAGTTATTGCGGTTATACTGAAAAATTATTGCTGTTATATTGAAAAATTTCCCAAGCGAATTAACGTTGGAATATAACAGACAAAATAAAAAAGATTCATCCGAACCCAATATTCATAAACTGTTAAATTTTATCTAACTCGAAATAAAAAGTGGAGAAACACTTCCATTTTTGCTCAGGCCACTTGAAAAACTCAAGGCCAGATCAACCGCACCCTTCAAAGAGAAAAAGATTGAATCATCCAGTTAAGGCTTTTTGGTTGTTTATTAAACTAATAAATCTTGCATGTTTTGCAAAAAGGATCATTCGGAAGAGAACTGTAACTTACGAAAGAAGAAAAATAAATTAAATGCTTTCGGCATTATGCCTTGGTGTGAAGTACAGAATTAAAAATGGCAAATCGAGACTGATTTGTATCATAAGAAGAAAGGAAACACAACACATTATTTGTTTTAAATCATCAAAAGATAAAAATAATGAGATTAAAGAATCAGAAGTTCAGCCGTCCACAATTTCTGCGGTTTAGCATAATGAAAGGAATAAAATATTATTACAAACTTGCTATGTGAAGGTGAAATAGAAAGGTTGTGAATTATTACCCGTTTATTGTTACATAGCGGCTCAATTCACAAATTTATTTGTTAAAAATAACTTGATAAAATATATACCATGAAGATAAGAGAAGAAAAATTTTCGGTTTTTACCTTTGGAAGCAAAAAATCTTTAAACAAAATTTATAATGTAGTTCGTGGGCAATTAGAACACAGACACTTTCCAAACTCAAAAATCGAAATTGAAGCTTTAGTTATTGATGAAATATAAGATTCAGACATACTACCCTCTGAAACAAAGGAAGTAGAAGAGTTTAGAATAAAGAAATTATACCCATGCTGACTTCTTTCATTGTACTGAGTTTATAACTGTTGTGATAGAGGCTGATTACTAGATTACTAGTACGACACGGTGACACGTAAAATCAAACAATTGAAAAAATCTCGTAGCCATTGAAAGTATTTTTGGTTGGTGCCTACAAGGGCGAAAACCTGATAATCACACTTCTCTCTTATTTAATGCTATAGTTGAAGAAAATTTAATTACGAATCAAATAGAAAAATTCTGGGACTTAGAAACCTCTGGTTTTATTGATACGATTCTTTCTTTCGAAAATGAAGTTTTGTCTGATTTTAAATAAAATATTAGGCATGAATATCAGAGATACAATGTCCGATTGCCCTGGAAACAAGGTAAACAAATTTCAGGAAACAATGGAGAAATCGATGAAGAAAGATTTGACCTGTTAAGAAGATTGCTTAGAAATCCCAAACTATTTGAAAAATACTCAGAAGTGTTAGATAATTACATAAAGCAGGGAATTATAGATTTAGTTCTCAGCCCAAATGAAACTGAAAACTTTAATTTTTATCAACCATATCGAGAAATCATTCGGGATGATCGTGAAACCAGTTAATTACGTTTGGGGTTTTTTTTTTTTTGTTAAATTTTTGAATATTTTTCCCAGAATGACTCTCTGCATGTTGGTCCAAATATATATCTAGAATTTATTTTTATATCATTTTGAGATTTAGTCTTAAGTCCATAGAGCTTTTACGACTGACATGCAATAATCTTTGTCCACGAAGAAGATAAGAGTCGTTACGCAATTTTTGTTTACCAATGATCCAATGGACAATTTTATGCAACCTATTCTTTACAGATTCACTTGAGTTTTGTTCGGAATAAATAGTAGCCCTTTTTTATTGACAGCGACGATACTTTATTATTATTGAACAGATTGAAAAATTGCCTACTTTTGAATTTAAAGAATTCCTGAAAAATTTAGATCTTTTATTTGAAATCGAGTTGAAGATATTCGCAAGCTATCTTCACCATTAAGTTGGTATCACTTCCCAGGAACAACGAGTCCTGCTGACATCGTTTCTAGAGAGATTAAAACTCCTCAACTGCTTAAAGAACCTTCTTGGCTGCATAAACCAGACTGGCTACAGCTTTAAGAGTACTGGTCACAATCTAAAGACACTGGCATGGAGAAAACCAAGGAGCTTGAATGCAAGATGAAAGCTAATAAAATCTTTCAATACGAATGTCTAGTTGAACTGACAAATCCATTAGATATCAGAAAATATAGTAGTTTTGAAAAATTGGTGCAAATTACTGCTTCGATTAACAGATTTTTCATGAAGCTAAAGAAATGTAGTAATGTTCAATGCCCATTAAAAACAGAAAAACTGGTAGATCCTGAAAATTATTTGATCAGAGCAGACCAAAAGAAGTGGTTCAGAGAAGAGTGCAAATCATTGAA
Source organism: Latrodectus geometricus (assembly GCA_026290005.1). Lineage (NCBI taxonomy): Eukaryota > Metazoa > Arthropoda > Arachnida > Araneae > Theridiidae > Latrodectus > Latrodectus geometricus. Next base: position 276,029 of record JAPDSC010127646.1, read on the forward strand.
AAAAGCGAATCCACTTCAGAGAAATTTTCTAGTTAATTACGTGCCTTATATGGATAACAAATTCTTACGGCTTGGAAGAAGATTAGAATTCTGTGATTTGTCCATTGAAGAGAAACATCCTATTATATTGGCTAAAGGTTCCGGTTCACCGCTATAATTGTTCGCAAATAACATTATAAAGTCATGCTTGCACATTGACTTGAATCAGAGCCCGTTATTGGATTCCTAAGCGACTTTAATTAGTAAATAGCATCATCAGAAGATGCTTTATTTACAAGAAGTCCTCGTTAAAACGAAGAAACCAAACAACAGCACTGCTACCCAAAGATAAAATGAACGAGTCGCCTCCTTTTGTAGTATGCGGTTTAAATTTTGCTGGGCCTATTTATGTCAAAAAAAGCTAAAGGTAGCCAAAGATCTTACATTGCCTTGTTCACATGCTGTGTAACAAAAGCTATACACTTACAACTCACTTCCGATTTGTCAACTGATTCTTTCTTGTGAGTTTTCAGAAGATTTTTAGCCAGAAGAAATGACTGTAAAGGGATTTATTCGGAAAATACCAAGACATTTCTAAAGGCTAAAACCAAAGCTGATTTTCTGTGCAATATAATTTTCATTGACAAATTCCTAAATTTTATCGCCAAGAAAAAACTAATTCGGAAAAACAATAGAGCATGTAGCATGATTGGGGACTTTTATGAACGGCTGGTGAAATCTGTGAGAGAGTGTTTGAGGAAAATCATCGGCAAAGCTCTACTAAGTTATGGAGAAACTTTGCTTATGGAAGTAGAAGCCGTCCTGAACTTACGTCTTATGACAAAAATAATGAAGCACAGCCACTGACACTTATGCATTTTTTGAATTTCGGGCATGGAAAAATTATTTATCCAGTGACATTTGCCGAACTTATTGAAAATGAAACAAACAGATCATCGTTGCAGAAAAGAAAAAAATATTAGTTTTAGCTTATGAAAAAATTGTGGCATAAATGGAAGCAGCAGTACCTCCTAACTGCTCATTCTCTGAAAATTCTTTACTCCCAAAGTGAATTAAAGGTAGGGAGTGTTGTGCGTATTGAAGATAACATCAAAAATAAATTGTTTTGGAAGTTAGGCCTGATAAACAATGTTCATAACTACAAATTTAAAACTGATAACGAGCTTTTGAAAAGAACCTCACAACATCTTTATCCATTGGAAATATAAAAACTTGAACTTTTAAGTTTATTTTATTAATTCTTCTTTTTAAGCAAATTTCACTGGTAAAATAAATACAAAATATTTGAACTAAAATATTTTTTACAATTTTAGAGACAATTTCAAAATTTTACTTATTTAATATTATCAAAAAGTTAAGAGTAATTAATCAGTCTTTTGAATCATTAATAAAAGATTGATAATTTGTCTTTCGAATTAACATATTTTTATGTATTTTGGATATATTAATGTTTTCCTTTAAATGTGAAATTAATTTTAGTCTTAATCTTTAATAATTGTTGATTTAAATTGTTTTGTGTTTATTAGTTTTAGTCATAATTTTGATATTTTAATTAGTGAATTCTGTAGAGTTCAGATGGCGATTGTGGAGAAAAAAGTTTTAATAGATGGCGCTGTCGCCAATTTTTTGTATGATTTCATGCACCTAAGATTTTGATTTCCTGGATGAAGTACTTCCAAACTTTCGATGGTACTAAAAGTTTTTTTCAGTTTTCTCGAATATAATTGATTGTTTAGAATTAATGTAAATTGTCTAATGTATGTGTACCTTTTGTGTTTATTAAAATTGTTTTTGTTATACTATGTGATCTTATTTACTTTCCCGAGCCGAATGCACTCTTTCGATTTTAGATTTTACTTGAATTAGTTAGATTAATTAGTACAGATTTTCCTTTTTCAACTTTATTCATGATATTTTAGCGTGATATATACCTTAGTATATACCCAACCACCTCAGTTAAAAACTAGTGCAAGTAATTTTGGACCTTTTAAAAAAATTCATAGATAAAAATTCAACGTGAGTGGAAGCAGAAACGTCGAGAAAGAGAAATTGCAGAAAAAGGGACAGGTCGAAAAAATTAATGAACGCAGCTGTAGAACTTTGTGAAAGTTTGTGAAACAAAATTCTAGGACCTCATTAGTTGGAATAACTCAAGAGTTCTCAACTTAATAGGGCATTAGATTTAACAGCTGGAGAGTTTAAAACACCTAGATTTATGAAACTTAAGACTCCGGGATCTTACACTCACTTATATAATTTCACCAATTACATATAATTTTCCCAAAGTACAAAATGCCGATTGCAATGGCGCAAAATACATAGTTTTTAGACGATATACATGTAACAATTGTTATTTCTCGTAAATAATCTTGTTTAACAATCTGGCAGTCTGATGATCACATTTGGGTTTTGTATTAAGCAACTATTGTGCTGAATGTAAAGTTTGGTGTTGCCAATATGATTTTGTTGGGGTGTTTTTTAATAGTTTGGTTTGGATGCATTATTCCTGCTATTGGAAAAATGAACTCTGAGATGTGGGTGAACATTATGGGAAACGCTGCTCTCTTTACTGTACCGCAATATTTCGGAGAAGTCTTATTTCTTTTCCGCAAGAAAACTGTTCTATACACTCTATCAAATATGCTCAGAAATTATTCAAACACTTGTCAACGACTGTTTATGGACTGCCAAACGACTTCTGATTTCTTTTAAGACCTTTCAATGTCCTCCATGTAGTTGCTTTCTGGAAGGATTTTTTATAAATAGTTGCTCGTATTCATATGTCACAGAAAAAAAGAAATCCAAAAAATTCCGAAGTAGCTACGCAGACAAACATACATACAATAGGTGGAAGCACAACATCCATTTCCGATTGTTCACCAGTAGCTGAAATAAAACCCAGTACCTTAAACTTAAAACAAAACTGTCTAACCATTAGTTCGAGGTTAACCTCACAGCTATGGTTTGATGAAACTGAAGACCAAAAACTTGATTGGAATTCTTAGATTTAAATCCCTAAACATATCTTACACGCAGATCACGTAGCCAGTAAAATCGGTCATTCTTATTGCCAGAATTTATTTCATCACTTCAACTATGATGTACACTTGGAAATCATTCTAAAGCCACCTTTAAAAATCATATGGAAAGTCTTCTCGTATGTGTGCAGATTGTCATAGATGGAAAAAAAGTGTAATCATCGTATTAATATATCCCTCAGGATCCTCCAAGTTCATATCATTGGTCCAGATACTTTAGATAAAATATATTTCGGGCATTGGGCATTGATAGTGTTAAAACAGATGCCCCTATACTCAATCTCTTCAGTTTCCAAGAGTTTTTATTACATCTTCTTGAGCTGATGCCTAATAGTCAGGGAAGGTTTCTTATTGTATTGAACTTTTGCATTGAAATATCAAAAATCTATAAATTGTATTACTTTCTCTTAATTATATATATTATTTCTTCCAATATCTCTTATACAATAAATCATTCTCTATACAATAAATTTTAAGATAAAAATTGACATACAGAATCTTATACCTCTGTAACTCTAAACTTAATTCCTTCTTCAATCCGTGTGATAGATTAACATTTTCCAGGAATGCGTTTTTTATTATAGCAAATGGTGCTTTAAAAATCAATTTTTGTTACTTTTAGAGAAACTATTATCTGATAAAGAGAAAGTGCTTAGATGTGTAGAAGGGAATACACTGAAAATCTCCATCAAGATCATAATTAAGACGCTGTTGTAATTTATATACTTTGTAGCAGTAATTACTCTCGTAGTGCTTATAAGACTACAGTTAAAGATTGAAATAAAAATTTAATTTTCTGAAGAGCAGTGAACTACAATGTATCTAATATAGCAATTCTACAGCAGTGTGATAGTTTTATTACTTTCTGTATATGTACGTTATGCATACAAGGTGTTTATTGAAATTAAATGCTCCCATTTGAAATACTAATGAAAGATAACTTATTTACTTATAGATAGGGTTTAAGATATCACACATCTTAGTTTATTTTTTAAAATGTTTCCAAAAACAGAGACTGGTGGGACATGTCTTTTAGTATCTCTTTTCACTACCACACTATTATTTACTATTGGAAAGACTTAGTGCTTAAATGCTTAAATGTGTTTTCTCAAATATGTTGCTTACATATAATGTTGTATCTAATAACAATTGAAAGCAAGTTATATCCCATTAATACGCTTATGACAGTAACAGTAGCACATTAAATAAATAATATGGACGTATTGGTTTATCGTATATTTTTCAATTCTAACATATTGTTTAAGTTATAACTATAAAGAGTGTCTTTGAGGAAATCACAAATTTTGGAGTCCAATAAGATGGTGAAGAAATGGGAAATTAATATTATTAAAAATGTCAAAAGATACATAAAGTGGGCTTGTATAGTTCAAATTTACATTCCTCTTCCCAAAAGTCATTAATGTTTCAGATAACCTCATAAATACATTTTAGAAATTATTAAAAACATTTTAAACCAATTTTACATATTTTATTTTGCTTATTAATACATATAGTGTCATTATCCACTCATAATGATTATTTGAAATTATTTTGATGTAAAATGAAATTTCATGATATCGTAAAATGTGTTGCCAATTTTATGACTCTTCACTTTTTTATATGAAACAGTTTTATGACAAATTCAAAATAGTATATTGATTATAGAAAACTTCAGGGGATATCAAGTAAAGTTTGAATGCATGAACACCCTATATTATTTAATTAATTCATTAATACGGAGTTTATTTGCCTAAATACACACACAAATGACAAATGAACTTTCATAAAAATCATTATTACTACATTAGAAAAATTTTGAAAGAAAAACGCTGTTTGTGTTTTTATCGTTCCAGAAGAATCTTAATTTTAACTTACTTACTTAAAAAAAAGGTGACTGTAAGAATAAGAAGTAGATGCATCATAGCTTTACTAAACTGATTTTTAAATAAAATTAAAAATAAACAAATAAATTATAAAATGCAAGACGTTAATTGCATTTACATGGTGAATGAAGTTAGAAAAACAAGATAAAATGGCTAACTTCTTGGTTACTAGATGAAATCCTATCGTTGTATATGCCGCTTGATTTGTTCTTTATTATTTTGCTTCATGAATTAGCTACAACTGATGCAATAGTTATAATCAATTAAATATTTTGAGATAACCAAAAATTTTGTAAAATTTTAAATACTAAGATTTATTACACTTTGGCAATATATTAAACTATATTATATTACACTTTGGCATAGAGAAAGTTAATTTCATTTACAGAGTCGCACTGATATTGCTACAAAAACATTCTTGCCTACCTTGTGTGAGAAGTTATAAGTCACACACACTGATTGATTGATTGAGATCCTATTTCAAACATTTGGAACTCAATTCATTTTTCAAAAATTTGGAAATATAGTGATATTGTACTGGAAAAAGTTGAATATATTTTTCAAGAACAAAATTTATTCTGCTTTTCCAGGAAGACAGACAATATTCTGTATATTGGCCATGATTGTAGCAGCATCTTAAAAAATAGAATTAAATTCACAGCTTCCGCTGCAATGTATCTGTGCGGATAGGATAGTTCTATTAAGGGAAAGTACCTACTTGCTTGTTCCAAGGCTAAGAATGTTTATCACTGGTGATTAATATCATTTATATATGGAAATGTATACACAATTGTCCTACGCTGGGTATAGAATAAAAAATATGTTATAAGTCCTAGAATTGATCAACTACATAAGTAAATATAAAGGTCAGTTTCCAGTAGAAAGCATTTATATCAAATTGACAAAAAAAAAATGTTTTTACAAATGTGTGCTGCAACAGGCCCAAAAATAAGAAAAAATAAAGAAACATAAAAAACTATTTGTTTTGTGAATTTTGATGATCTTGTCAAGCTAACTGAAAAAATGAAAATTTGACATAAATATTTTAAAAGTACAAAACAAATGAATTCAATAATGTTAAATATCGCTTAATTAAAATTAAATATTTATTAATGATGAAAATCTAATAACTACGCTTAATGTATTTAAACAATAAATATTCATGCAATTTACAAATGCAGTATTTTAAAGGAAATTTATTATTATTTCGAACTTCCATAGAGAATCTTAAAATTAGAATTAACTCTGAAATCAAAATAGAAGATTATTAACTATTTCTAATAAAATATTTCCATTTTTATACTTTACCAATTTACTTTATTTAAAATAATGTTCTCTTATATACTCCATTAATTATAAAAACTTTAGTTTTGTTTATATAAATCTAAATTATTTATTTAACTTAAAATCATTTAAGACAGTGAAATACAAAGTAAATTGCGTTACGATTATTTAGGACATCATATTGTCCTTTAACTTTACAAATCTGTAAAGTAGAAAAGGATTTGTTTTAAATGTATATATATTGAAGATTGAATATATAATTCATTCCTTCGTCCATCAAACATTTTTCACACAAAATTTGCCTTAAATATTTAAAGTTTAGATAATTTTTTTCTTCAAAATGTGAATGGAAAAACACCGCAGTTAACTTATATTTTCCTTAAAACAAATTGATGATAACTTTATTGTTCATTGCAATTTTTCAATGGTAAATTTAAAAACTGTATGAGTTAAAATTTATAAAACATATAAAATGATGTGAGTATAATAAAACACGTAATTTGAAAGCGGCAACTAAACTGAAATATTTGACGACATATTCTTTTCATGGAAATTGTGATCATATATTACATAAATATTTTAAATAATAATATATTGCTCCAAATGAAAGTTTTTTGGTACTTACACATCATATCTTAACCACAGAATTTTAAATGACTTTATAACTTAGTGACAATTTATGTGTCATGATACTTTTTACAGAAATTTTAAAAATATATAATACTTAATACAAGCATTTTTAGAGTTACACTTTCAAGTCTATATAATTTTCGAGTTTGTAATACAGAAATATTTGTTAAGGAATCCACAATGATTTTAATATTTAACGAGTTAATACATAAATACGATGTCATAAATGTAAAAAAAAATCTCCTTTACTTAAAACAAAAAAAGTTATCTGAGCAGTCTATTTAAAATTTGCATGTAAAATTTAAAAATAATGTATTTGTGTAGAAGACGAAGAATGCATAAGCCACTTATCTAGGTCAAAAAATAAAATAATTGATTTAAAAATATGGAATTGAATAAAAAAAGCATTTTAAAACAAAAGTAATTAACGTTCATGTGTAATTTTTACATTACAATTTTATAATTATTAATAAATATTACAAGATCCTAAATTAAGGTTAATGAATACAAACGTTTAAGATGTTTCAAATAAACGATTTTCAGACAGCAATTTACTACATGAACTTGCTCAGTTACAAATAAAAAAATCTGATAAATAAATTAATATATATATATATATATATATATGACTTGCAATAACCCCACAAATTCTATTTAAAAAATTGATCACTGGAAAATATAAATTTTCTGATTATTTTAAGAAATCAATTAAATATAGACATGGAATAAAAATGTTTCTGTATTAGGTAGATTTTTTCTTAACATGCTATAATGAAACTCTCTTTATTTTAACTCTAATAAAATGAATAAAACATTTTAAATTTCGTTATCTTATAAACAAGTGATCAGTAGTTTTCCAATATTTGCTTGCAATGAATTATATATTTTCTTTTTTGCTGGCTGTTAACTTCAGGGCATGAAAAATGACCAGAATTTGTTGGTTCAAATCTTATCATCCAGCTCCGGCTCTGTTTATTTCGGCTACCACTCACCCGTGGTCATAGTGGCGGTCCATCAAACAAACATAAGCAACATACCGTGGCCAACATAAAATCGGCTTGGTCAGCAGAGGCGCAGCATTTTACCGACATTTTGTGCTTACTAGTTATATATATATGTCTTTCTAATACAAAGCAAAATTGCTTGAAACAAAATTTATTAATTATTATTAATATGAATTAATTTTCATGTGAAATTATATATTAATAAAATAAGAACATTGATTAAGTTTTAGTTATTTAAATTCACTTATACTCATGTAACTTTTTCTAGCTGAGAAATTGAAATTTTATTTTTCTTTTGTATTTTATTTGTAAATTGGAAAATAAGAAAACGTTTCTTCTTAAATTTAGTTCAGAAATTAAAGTACCTTTCGCTTAAGCTACTTTTTGCATTAAGGGAATACGATTGTTAATTTTAAAAATGCAAATATTACTTTTCGACTATAAGAAATTCTTATTTGTTTAAAACTCATTTATAAAATATTTAAAACTTATGCAAATTAGTTAAATTTTGAAAACAATTACTAAAGTAAAAATGCAAATATTAATTAATATTTCATACTTCAAACATTAGTATGATAAATATTAAGTGAAAGATATTACTTTTAACGATGTTTTAAATTGTTTTTTCAAAACAAAATAGTTTTATTATGTACTAATAGGAAAAGTACTTCAACAAATAAAATAAATATATGCTAGTATATAGAAATTTTTCACACAAGAATATTTAAGAAAAAAAACAATTATTAAGTATTGCTTTAGAACAAAAGACTTCACCTTAGAATACATTGCAAACTCTTATTTGTATGTTTAACATAGCATAATTTTACGATTGAGCACAAATTTAAAGTTTGCACTATTTGTTTTTCGTCGTCTAATAAATTTTTTGTCTGGTAATTAATAAACGAAATATAATTGCTTTTACACTTTTTTTAAACATAATTACTGCTAGTTTATATTTTTCCAGCTGTTAACACATATTGCTTAATGAAATTCGAGAACAATAAATTATAATTTGTTTTGATATGATAT
>JAPDSC010127646.1:300159-331620 GCA_026290005.1 Latrodectus geometricus
TTACATTTTATTTCCTGTTGCTGCGGTAATTATACAAGTTAATAAATTTATTATATTATGAAATGAATTATTAACTGGAAAATATTGCTTACAAATTAACATAAATTAACAAAGAACGAAATAATTCTGAGTTACACAATTTATCACTGGATAACTGATTTCTTCCCATTTGGCTGGTATTAGTCTTTATCACAGGAATATAGCAAATGTCACCACGGATGTGGTAAATGACAGCTTCGGATGTGGTAAATAGTGGATTATATGTGGAGGGTAATGGTAAGAGGAAATTATTAACTATCTAGTGGAGGGCCATTACATATAACGGTGAATAAGGCATTCCAATTTTATGTGTATGCCTTGGCCGTTTCTTTTCAGAAATAAAATGGTAAGTATAAAACATTCAATAAATGCATTGAGTTTGAAATTCTAAATTTTCTTTCAAACGTACAAATATTGTTGAAAATGTTACGACAAATATCAGAAATAATAATAGGCAATAGAAGATTATTCTTTCAATTTTTTAATGAGTTAATTATATTTTATGCATTTAATAATTAAAATGATAGATATGAAAAATTATTCATTTAACATAGTCTTATTCTTAAACTGCAAAAATCATTAATACTTTTAAAGTGTATGCCAGTTGAGAAAGCGTAATCGTTACAAGCTATAAATAATTGTTAATTTGTGTTACTTCTGAAATATTTACCTTTATCCTAAACAAAACTATCGATTTCTATTCCCATGCTTTTCATAAAGATATTATGTTTTTAAATATTATATGCACTTACGGTATTTTGAACTAGATAAAAACAACAGTATGATTTAAAAAATTAGATAGTTTGTGTTTTCATAATTTATTTATACAATATTTGTTATTTTGTATTGCTCTCACAATAAGTAAAACGATTTATTTATACGTCTACAAATCAATTAGGGAAGTAGGAAATAAATGACCAGTTGGGGACTTGAAAAAATTCATTACTGATAAATTGTTTCTTAATCTATATTTGATAAACTGAATTATTATTTGGTGGCATTTAATGGATTCACAAGAAGATCCGCTTCAAATAGAATCCTCTTTGTGTTGCTTTGTGATTTTCACACATAAATTAACTTTTTCTCATTTTAATAGTGAGATTATAACTTTTTTAAGGGGTGAAACAATTGAGATTAAAAGAAATAAATTTTAAATCATTTTTAAATGTATATAGTTTTATTTTTCCGGGAAAATATATGCATACGATATGTATACTGATAGTTAATCATAAAAGATTACAATAGTTTTAAAATTCAATGCATAAGATAAATCCAATGGAAAAATATTCAAATAAAATAACACAATTCAAATCATAATGCGTACTTAAAAACGAAACAGATAACAAATTACACGAATTCCCGCCTTAAAATTACTTGTTTTAAAGTTTTATCTACCAACAACACAAAATAGGGTTAAGTTTTATTTTATAGACATATAGATTTAATTCTATACTGGCAGTCACTTTAAAGAAATTGTTATTTTTATCCATAGTCGTTTTAACTGTAGAAAAAGTAAAAAATTGTCACGCTTTTTTCAAGTGGAATTTCATTCTTTTGAGGTTTTCTGTCTTATGGGGAATTTCAGAAGTGAATTTTCCCTTTTTTAAGTCATTTCTCGCTTGAAAGATTGTCAGAAAAGGTAAGAAAGTGCGACGCTTTAGGCGAAGAAAGACTCGCTGAGTCAACATATCGAATAAGATAAGAAATTCATTGGTTTATTTGATGCGAAACGTAGAAGAATAAAAATATGTGTCATTTTATAATCCTAACTTTTAACATTTAAAGAAAGTCTTAGAATGTACGAATACTATTTTTCATTGAATATTTATAAAATAACCCCGGAAATAAGTAAAATCTAAAGTGAAATTAGTTTTAACGTAAAAAACAAACGTTGAATCATGATTTTCATTTCACAAAAGTTAAAAATATACTTCTAAGTTAAAAAAGGAAAGAAATAAATAGTTAATAAAATGCAGAAAATTCATGTGAATTCTTTTTTTTTCATTATAAGATTCCGTTCCGTCCGCTAAAGTAACAAAATCAACAAACAGCTCAGTTATTAATTAGTCTTTGGAGTTGTTAAAATAAAAATAATGAAATTAAATATAAATAATCATAGAAATTTATAAAAAAATTTAAACAAACTTTTTATATGAAAAGATAGCTAATAAAATATTTATTCACTTATTTTAAATGTATCAACTAATTAAGTGAAAATATAAAATGTTAAAAAAAAATTGTAATTTTGCTTACTTATAAAATTAATCATGGGTGTGTGTGTGGAAAATGTATCAAAAACTATGATTTTCTTGCTAGAATAATTCAGATAAAGCTTTCTTAATCAGTTTACTAATAATATTATATCCTCGAAATATAGCATATTGCAATGTAAATTTTTAAAAAACGTAACAAACTTTGCGTATGATTAAAATGAAAAATATCAAAAGTATTTTTGTGCCTTAACTCTGTCTTAAATTATTGAATTATTGTGAGCATTTAAATATAAATAGAAAATAGTAAATAATCTTGAATCAAACAAGATAATTAACCATAACAATAAAATGGCACACAAATCAGTGATTATAATCATTTTGATATATTTTAGTAATCAACTAAAAAGAATTAATGTATCAGTTGCATATAAATTAAAGTTCTAATTAAATAATCATGTTTTTTCCAATATTGATACAATAATTATGTTTATGAAATTTCTATCAGTAAGAATGCTGATTATCATAATGAAACTGATTATCATTTTTCAGGATTTTTACTTATTTACAATAGCTAAATATTAAATTGCTTTAGTTATATTCTCATGCACTGAAAATATGTTTTACATATCAGTACAGTTACTATTTTTTGTTTACATTAATTTGCTGCACATTTGCTTTTAAGTTATATTTTGTTTGTAACTTTTTTTTATTTAGTTAAAAAATTATTTCAGAATTCATTCAACTTTATACTATGAGAGCACTGTTCACGAAGTCAACATTTCCCGATAAAAAAAAAACAATTATTTAATATATTTACGAAATTTTTTTATGAAATTTGTACTTTTTCCCTAATTTAATATAATTTATTTTTGTATGAGGAACCTTCTGCAATGCCATTGAAAATAATAAATGTAACGCTAAAACTTTGTCTTCGTCATGGTGGAATTACAATCATTAGTGACCCACAGTGAAATTTTCCCTTTACGTAGAACAAATCCCTCTAACGTAAGGTAAGACTTTTCCCCTCATCAAATCTGTCAAAATTTTTCTCTTTTGGAATCCCTATCAGAGTTGAACTAAATCCTAACGGAGAGATTCAGGCCATCCTTATCGGTGATTCAAAGTAAGACTGTTTCCAGGAACGAGTTTCAATGGGCAATATAGTGCCATGGAGAATAGGGATTTCCCATTCCAGCTTTTAGCAAATTACGATAGTAATCCTTGAAACACTGTTATGACTTTTCTTGATAAATGATGTTTCTATATACCTCTAAAATTATTTCAACCATTATCTCTCTTTATTAATGACTTTATAAGACTTACCGAAAATTTTAAGCATTCATTTTCTACCAAGCATACTAAATTGTTTGGAATATATGGAGCAATTAATTTTACAATTCAGGTTTTTACATTTTAATCTTAATTGCTTATATTATAAAAATGATTTCTAAATATTTTGTAAATGAGAAGCGTTATTTAATGTTTTATTAGTTTCATGAATTTTAAATGTACTCTTGAGGCTTTTATATAAATGCAGCCCCATAAATATAACATATACGTTTATGAAAAAGATATATATGAAAAAATATGGATATTTGTGAAACACACAGCTATGTTATGAAATAAAATAAAAATATAGTCATAGTAAGAGGTACAACTATCAAGCGCGATGTCTTATGTCGAATTAAAATTGTGAATTTGGAAAAGACAATCAAATTTTTGGGTACAGTTATTTAGTGTAAGTATTTATACTTGTTCGCAAAAAAATTTCAAGTTAGAATGATTTCCAGAAAGTATCTTTGAATGTAATGTATTGATTAAACAATTGAGTGTGAGTACGAAGACTTTTAATATGTAACTGATATATTTTAACTGCTTTTGAATTCAGAACAATAATTCTGAGTACTTGAATGTTTGGAAACATTTTAATGGTTTAGGCTGTTTTGCTTAAGAGCTAAAATTTAGTAATAATTTTAGTGAACAATTTTTCAAAGCGGTGAGTGCAAAAATTGGAAAACAAAATCATTTCAAGTTCATTAACTTCAATCTCAGAACTGATTTCGGAAATTGGTATGTATTGTGCATTTTATTATTTGATTGAAACTTTAACGTATGTACTAGTAAAAATTACCGGACTACTTTAATATGGAACTTAAATTAATAACATTAAAAATAATAATAATTATAGTCGAATTACACATTACTAATTTTATTTATCTAGTATTGAAGATTATTTAATATATTTTAGAGTGTATCAAAACAGAATGAGTTTACTTGTACAAAAAGATTTTCACTATGAATAACGGCATTTTATTTCAAAATATTTATTTTCATAAAGAAAAAGAACCATAAATTTAGTTATTTTTTCATTTATAATTTGAATAAATAAAGAATTGGTAATATATTATTTAGAGAGTTTGAAATCAGATCAATATAAATATTAAAAAATGATTCATAAAATTAGGAATCTAAAGTTAATTTTCCATTGGCAGGGCCCACTGTAGGCTAGTTATTGTATATCATTGTACAGAATGGAATGTTCCGTGTTCAATCATCACCACTGCTGAACATCAAGCGATTTTATTCTCAGATGACCTTGTAACCTACAAGTTTCCAGGTACATCAAACTTTACATTAATTACAAGTCATCAATACTCTGAATTGCCTAAATTGCCAAATATCTGCTGCAAATGGAATTAAAAAAAAAGCCTTTATTTGCAGAAAAAAATTGTGTATAAAATTTTTTAATTAATAAAATCACCAGAAAACTGTTCTTCACTTGTAAACTACGTGACCTCCCTTTTTACATTACGCTTATTTTTTCACCATGCAACAGCGTCTTATTTTGATGAAATGAACATACAAGCAACATTGCAGTCTATAGAGCAGATATACGTTAACATTTGCTCATTATTCTTATCTTTTGATTTCAATCTTTTAAAATGCTTTCTGCAAGAATAAAAATCTATTAAATTTTTTTTCCTTCATTGAAAAATAGCAAAGTTAATTCAAGAGATCTTGCTTAAGATTATTTATGAAAGTATGGGTGTGGTTATGCAATAAGCATTTTAAAATATACATTAATATACATATTCTCCACAATTTTCTAACAATTTCCGCTTACTGTAATTCAAGCAATTGTGTTGCTATTAGTCAACATTATATTTGATATAAATAATATCTTTTGTGACGTATGCATGCGTTATCCTAGCATTCAATTTCATTAATAATGCTTTAGACTATTGTCATTTAAATTATAAAAAAAATTAAAAGGGGGAAATCATCTAAAGTCATTAAGACAAATTTTATTAATATATTAAGATAGTAAAGAACTTTCTTTACTAGAAGTAAATTTTGATCATTTATAGTTTCTACACATAAGAACTTTTATTTCCATATAATAATTTAGAAAAGCAAGGAAAAAACATTCTTCGGTGAGTGCTAAACTTATCCCGTACGTAAACAAAAGAGAAAAAATTCACTTAGTTACTTTTTATATAAGCGAATAATTAAAGTTATATTAGACTACTTTGGCTGGGAGAAATTAGGAGTAAAATTTATTGTAAAAACCGTTAATACTTTACGAAGAAATACTCCCAACCATGACAGTTACTTTTTACGCAAACGTAAATAAGAAGTCGAGGGAAGTTGCTCTAATTATGCCGTAAAAAGAAGCTCTCAAAGCCATAACTTAAAGTCATTTGTTGTTCTGAAATATTAATGATCTTACGGAATTTCAGCAAGCTATACCACTTCTCCAGGGAAATGAATAAGAAAAAGAAATTTTAATTGCACTCTTCACAGTTTATTTTTTTATAATTTGAAGGAGCTCTTTTGGAAATAGCTTTTTCCTATCATCGGTTTCCTTTCCTTGCACGATAAGGAATTTTTTTAAAAGAAGGAGATTGTCCATTCATGTTTTTCCGTTTTTAAGAATACTTCAAAAAATCATAAGCTTCTCATTTCGTTATAGGGGAAAATTCGTTGTTTTTCTCTTCAGTTTAATTTTATTTTCTGATGATAATCTGCATTTAATAATTTTTTGTCTAAGAACTTAGGAACAGTAAAACGTTTTGGCATTACAAAGTGGATGCAATCTTAAATTTTCAAGCTATTGTGAGAACTTTTCAAATGCATTATTAAGAATATTATCTTAAAAGAATTAACATTGAATTTATTTATAGGATCTGATTTGTTAAGACGTCAAAATAAATAATTAAGCATTCTTTTGTTCTTACAGGTTTGTTATTTTACACTCTCGTTTTAAGCACTTCTGAAAATTCTCGATCAGGACCTGAAGTGAACTCCAAACTGTTACGAGTAGTATATTAAAAATGGGAGTGATAATTCATTTCACTTCTTTCTTCTTCTCATTTCCTTGACAGCAAAACAAATTGTTTTTATGCTTTCACGTCAAAAATCAATTAACAAAATTAATTTCATAAAAATGAAAGTACGCAGAAATATTTGTTCTCTTTTATGGATTCTACATGGAAAAGCAGTTTTTATTTTCTCTGAGTCCAACATAAAAACCGCAAAAGAAGTGCTTACTCTTTCTGAATTATCAAGGTCAAGAAAAAGGACCTTAACGTAAGGATTTTTTATATTTTGAATCCTATTCTGAATTATGAATAAGCAGGAAAGTCTAGTTGAAAAAAATAAACCTTTGTATTAGTATTTTCCATATTTTGAAACCAAGAAAAGTATCCATAAGGACTTATCTAATTATATGCTTGTTTCATTTAAAATAATTAATATTTATAAATAATGTTCGATATTATTTAGTAAAAAATAATATATTCTTACTGATAAATAAACAGTAATAATACGTCGTTGGGGAATATTTTCAAGTTTTTTTATATATGCACATGAATTGATCACACTTCGTTACTAACTTAGAATGCAATTTTTAGAATTTCAAGTTTTGGATGATTTTACCAAAAAATATGAATTGGTGGTTAAAAATCAGCAAAAAGCAAATTTAAAAAAAAAAAAAGAAAAAAAAACAGAGGTGTGAAAATCATTTTGATTGATTTCAGTGACAGTGTATTCCTATGTATATAACACTGCATTATAGGTAAATTGTTAAATGTACTTAAAATGTTTCATCTTTTCTTTTAAATGTACACATCAAAATAACTTATTCAGACATTAAACACCAAGAATTGACGTTAATGTGCCATATAGTGATTTTGATAGCAAACTATTTACATTCATAGTAAAAAGCTACAAGTTTTAGAAGATAAAAAGAATTAGAAAAATAAGTACGCATGCAATTCAGATTTTTGACTAGATTTTTAGAACAGTGAATGCCCTATGGAGGGTTTTCTGAATATTCTTGTGGCAACAGCAATTAATGACTTAACTCAGTACTGTCTAGATTAGAGGTGTGTTATTTTATTATATTTCCAGTGACTTTCTTCTTAACAATTATAAAAATTTATATTCGAGTTGGCAGTTGCACTTTCTCACAGTTGAATTGACCGTTCAGCTATCAGTTTGGAAATCACTCTTCTCAAAACAAAGTTGATAAATTTTAAAAGCATTAGATATATAGATGCATACAATCATTACTAAATACAAGTAATTTTACTATAATAATCTATAAATTGTTTATGTAATTTGAGTAAAAATATTTTGCTGCTGACTCGATTTGGTGATATCTAACAAGATTTAAAGATGATACAGTGAAATATGAATAAGGAAATACATAACAGCTTATTTTTAAAAGATTTGGATATACCAGAGAAGATTTACAATAGGGCATCTATATTTAAGGGAATAAAAATTAACAATGTACTTTTTCCAGAAAAAAACAATAGCTAGCATTAGTATCAGTAAAGAGACAGAACATGTAAAAAGAAATAAAAAACTAAAAATAAAAATAAAAAAATATATATATATATATATATATATATATATATATATATATATAGAGAGAGAGAGAGAGAGAGAGAGAGAGAGAGAGAGAGAGTATCAGAGAATCAGAGATAGGCTATAACTGACAAATAAATTAAGATCTCACACATAAATAAAATACAGTAAAATGAAAAGTAAATAAAAACGTTAATGCTAAATCCATAGACGACTAATTTGCAATCAAAATTATAGAAATAATATACAAAGATAATTGAAATCATGTAAATGTATGGAAGAAAACTAAAAGTAGTTTATTTCACAAGGAAAACATAGTATACCTAATACACTTTAAACAACCATTTGAAATGAAAGTTCATTTCATAACAAGTGAATTGTACAAACTTACTTTTTATGATTTATTGCAATTGATTTCTTAACTACAGATGAATATTTAGTGTTCATAAATTCTTCAAATAATAAACATAAAGCAAAAATTGCACTTGAATCCACATCTTTATTTCGAAAGACTCTTGGAAAGGAGGAAAAAAATATATAAAATTGAAAAAAAAACAGTAAATAATTACAGTCTTATGACTAAACTTTGTAAGGTTTAAGATAAAATAACATACTATTGTGTTCATTGTATTTAATAAGTGGTAAAAACTTTCATTTAATATATCCTATAAACCTACTTGCTTTCTGTTTAATTAATGCAAATGCTGTTCTATTCTATCATATCTTTGAGCATCAAATTAAATTCTATTTGTATATATAATTTATAGTTTCACTATCAATTCACGTAGACAATTAAGGCCTGAACTTCAGGGCAAAGTTATGAAATCTGCCACTATACACCTCTGAGTAATGTCAAAAGCTCTCGTTTAATGCTTTGTTTACACACCACTGGCGACAAGACTTTCACTGAAACATGAATACTTCTTGGCGGCGTACAAAATAATGTTATCACTTATAATACGGGAGTGAGTTGCTTTCATCTTTCAAACTCGAATCCTTTTCAGTAAATTATTTAATGATTGCTTTATTCAATTAAATGTTCGAAGCTTACCAAACTATTCAATTTTACGTTTGTAAAGAGGCCAAATGTGAATTATTATTTATTTATTACATAAACTGGAGATTTGATGTAATTAATAATAAACAGTGCGAGTTTACATTAAGTAACTGATGATTTAATCGATATTGCCAGAATATGAATTCAATGAAATTAAAATTGATTAATTAATAGGAAGAAGGGTGCATGATTAACAAATTTTGTAATTAATTAATTTGGTCTTTTATAAGAGAATAAGCTGTCACAAACGAGACGATATTTGCTTATATTATCATATTTTCATTATGTATTGCTCTT
Organism: Latrodectus geometricus; assembly: GCA_026290005.1. Taxonomy (NCBI): domain Eukaryota; kingdom Metazoa; phylum Arthropoda; class Arachnida; order Araneae; family Theridiidae; genus Latrodectus; species Latrodectus geometricus. Next base: position 309,640 of record JAPDSC010127646.1, read on the forward strand.
TTGGGAATTACTTTGTCTTTTTGACATTAGAATCATTTGCAAATTAAAGCAGTGAACTAAGCTAATTGAAGACGATGTAATTTTTAAGAATATAATCATTTTAAATATGAGAATGAGCTACGTTCGTTCGAAAAACGAATGAATTTAACTATTCAAATTCTTAAAAACATATTTTTTATGTTCATTTAACGTGGATATTTGTTCAGAAAATAAATGTTTCAGAAATATATCTCTAAGTAATTAATAAATAAGAATAAATAATTAATGTCATTAATTTAAATTTTTAATGATGAAAAATACCAAGAACTATTTGCTAACCATCTATCCAACAAATAATTATGTATTTTTCTTTGAAATTTATGGGTTAGGGGAGGGTACTGTACATTTTGAACGAAATAACTAGCATATTCTTCTCAAAGCAAGTTAAAATTTTCATTTTCTTTAAAATCAACTAGTTCATTTTCTTGAAAGATCGGCAAGAATTTACTTTTTCATAGATATTTTTTTCTACTCGTACTTAAATGGATTTAATGGTAAGAAAAAATACTTAATTCACGCTGTTTAAGAAATTTTTATTTATTTTGTTTTGGTGGTAAAATGTTTTTTAATTAATTTTTTGATTTTTACAAAAAATATCGATAAGAGGTACCTTAAAATCATTTAACATTGTATAAGTAGAAAATAAATTTAAAAAATAATATTCTTAAAACTTTTTCAAGCACTTCATTTACTTTCAAAGAAATTTAACTATCATTATCTCGTTCTACAAAAATTATTAAATTTGCAATATGACAGTAATCAAAACTGAAAGTGAAAAATATAGTATTATTTACATAAATAGAATTTTGGTTCAAATGTTCTCCATGTGTCATTTTAATAACTTATACATAATGCTTTTATGTTATAATAAATGCGACATTGAACATTCAGTCACAATGTGTATCCTATGAAGACAACGTTTGTTCCTTTAATACTACAAAAAAAAAATAAATAAATAAAAATAAAAAAATAAGTCAAAATTTCAGAGGTCACCATTTTAGGGAGTCACTTTTTTTAGACTTTCACAGACCAATGAAGTGTTATTTGGTCATTTGGTTCATCCATCTAAAATTACTATTCAGTTTCTTCATTCTTTATGTTCTAATGAATCCAATCCAGTTTCCAAAATTACCATATTTTAGTTATATATATATATTTATTGTAGAAGTGGACCACATTATAATGCACGTTATAAATTTTACGTTTATTACTAAGTGGATCTTCTATAATAGATTTTTATACTGTAATTTATAACAATTTTCAAAGATAAAATGTTTCCTTTTGCACTTTATATTTCAGTGTTTACATATTTTTCTTCAAATAATATTGTTTAATCAAGGTATTTAATTCAAAAGTGTATTTTCAAAATGGCTCTCTTTCATTTGTTTAAATTCTTATCACAGAGTATGGTTAAGAACAAATATTTGAAAAATAATGCCATTTATATTCACAAAATTAGTGAATATCTCTAATTGTAACACAACATAAAATATTTCAATCTCTTTCTCTTTTATTCTTTTTTTATGTAAGGAGAATATAAAAAATAAATTGTAAAATATAAAGAATAAATTCTCTTATCTTTATCCTTCAGGGAATATTAGAGTGCAACTGGTAATCTAATACAAACAAACGTATGCTTTGATTTAAAAAATTAAATTGAAAATAGATAATTATCAAAATTAAACTGCTTAGCAATTTCAATTTATATGAGTCTCTAAAGAAGACCAAATTTTTTATTATTCATTGTTGTCGTACTAGCATGTTTCCCTATACCTAGCCCAAAGTTGGCTATATTAAACAAAATAAAACTATATTATACAAAATAAATATACATCAAAAGATCTTATCACTTATCTTTGTATCAGTAAAAATTATGTGCCAAGTTCTATGCGAAATATGTTTTCTTGACAGATCGGTTAAAGAGAAAAAATAAAAAAATTAGGTTTGGATTCATTCAATTACTTTAGTTACATTTTAGTATACCTTAGTTACATTTTAGTATATCTTAGTTACATTTTATACTTTTGTTACATTTTATACTTTAGTTACATTTTAGTATACATACTTTTAATTAAATTTTAGTAAATTATAAAAAAAATGATCATTCATTTGCTTAGTATAACAAGATACATGGATACCTTTTGAAACTATACAAGCGTCACAGACAGTCCTTATCTATTAATGAGATAATTGATCAGTGATCTTGGTACTGGGCTGACACCTGAATGGCTAGAGCTCTGGTATTTGGTTCAACAGATCGTAGGTACGAATCTTAACTCTGGCAGGAATTTTCTTTAAACTGTAAATATCTAAATCTAATTAGCTTTTGTAAGCAAATAGTGATCATTCAGTGTCAAACCTCAACCAATGAAGTCTTATGGAAGTAACTTCTATTATAGAAACTTCGATTATAATACCTTAAGGTGATCACCTTAAGGTATTTTAATCGAAGTTTTTATAGAACTATGCCATGTTAACATGAAGCAGCTATTCCTAGAACATTTAATGAGAAGATAATGTTTTCAGGAACATTTATGGGTTTGATATTTGGTAAACTTATGTTTACTAATACTGTTTTTTCAGATAATTATCAATTGAAACTGTGTTCAATATTAGATTTTCCAAGATCAATATTTTCCATAAGATCAAATTGATCTGTCACATATCTTCAAGAATTTCATCAAATTTATCTGCTACGTTTCTTCAAGAAATTCACATGTAATATTCATGAATCTCATCCCTATAGATTTCTGTTATCATGAGATATTGAGTTGTGTGTACAATCATTCAAAGTGATTCCTGCCTATACAAGGAACTGGGAGCCACCAAAGTGAAAGATTTGTTTGATCTTTGTAAGATTAGTTTGCTTAGTAGAAAGTAATTGATAAATTAATGTTTATATATAGGAAACACATTTGTAATTATTACAGTCCATAAGCAAAATACACCATGAAATATTATTCATCAACTTCTACTTCAATCATGAAAATCTTTAAAAGCTTAGTCTTGGTAATATGTTGCCAAATTTTATGGCAACATATTACCAAGACTAAGCTTTATGTACTCAAATATTCATATTTAAACCAGCTTGAGAAATGTCTGTAGTATCACCAAGAGCTTTACAAAACGCTTTTCAGTTTAACTTGAGTGTTAAAATATATCCACATTCCCAAATGTAATTAAATATAATTCATGTTTCACTCAAAGCTTTTAACTAAAGTCGAAATGTTCCAGAATATAAGTTGCATTGAATTATGCTGTCTTGATTTGTTTTGCTATTGTTGATAAATGTATTTAAAATGTAAATAGAATTTTACAATTTCTTTATTAGATTTTGTAAGAATATTTATTAATTTTAGTTTAGAATATCTATGTGCCAGAAATTTTATCAAGTATTTAAAAATGGATGCAAGCAATTTTTTATAGTTAAAATATATATAATATCTATTTAAGGAATATAAGAAAAAAATCTGTCAATAGGATTAGTTATTCATTGTAAATAAAGTTATAAGTAATAGTTGACTGTTAAACTTTCAGTAATAAAATCTACTTATTAAATTTTGATTTAATGAATCTTTTAATAGATTATTTTATACTACTAAATATGTTTCTAAGTCACCATTTACAAATACATTCTGGTAGGCTGAAATTGAGAAAATTTTGGGTACCTTTTTTTTAGTTTTTAATGTGCCTAATTCACATAATATTTCAGATTAATATTAAAATATTTCAAATATATTCTAGAAAAAATGTGGAATTTAGTAATAAGACTGATTATTAAATTTTTATTGCAGAAAATGAATAATTTTGATTTATCTCTATTAGTATATGTTTCAATACCAGAATATATTTTGTATAAATGAAAAAAATTGATTCGAGATTTATTTTGATGTATAAATTTAAAGTTTAATATATATTTTTTGCATTAACGGGAAATATATACATTTTCGAAACTGGTGTTTTATGATATAGAGTTCAATTTATGAGTTCAGTGTCTGTTTATTGGTAAAGACGGTCATTTAAAAAATGGAAGTGAAATTTAATGATCATAAAGAGAAAGTTTTCTTGAAATTATCAGATTTTTGTGTGTAATTCTCTTTTTTTTAAAGGAAACAACTTAAGTCATACAAATTGCAGTTAAAATGGTTACACGGAATCATTTAACACAGGAGTCTCTAAACTTTCCAATCTTAGTCCATACTAATTACTCAAATAAGTTACTATTTAATTTTCTATACGTCTGGTAAACACAGTAGAAATAGGTAGTACCCTATATATATTAACTGCTAACAATAGGTATAATAGTCTATTCGAAAATGAAGTTTAACAATCAGATATTCTAAGGAAAGTTGACGTAAGCGAAATTGTCGTTTGTGAAATGAAAACATGCGTAATTCCATTTTTATTTGATGTGTTTTTTTTTTTTTTTTTTTTTTTTTTTTTTTTTTTTTTTTTTTTGATTTGCGTATATAAAAACGAAGCGGAAAATAAAGAATTTGTGCAAAACAATCAAAAATCAATAGAGCTTTCACAAGTTAACGATTCAGTCAAATAAAAAAAGGCACTGTGTTTGATTTGCAGTAAAAACAATAGATGTTCTCAAACATGATGACGTTTAATGTTAATAGATTATAGCATTGATCGTTATTATGAAACGAAACATTTTCAAAATTATTTAAAATATAAAATAAATTTACGGAGCGTAAAATTTGAAGTTTTGAAGCAAGGAGTGTAATCGCAGCAACATTTATTTACGAAAATTAATATTGAATAAGATACCGCAACTCGTGCTAGCTTTCGCGTGGCTCTGGAAATCTTAAAACGTATAGAACCATTCGCCCACTGAGAAATGATTAAGGAATTTGTAATAGATGTAACCGGAGAAACATAACCCGAAAGTATTAACTTATTCAAAACTATACCAGTTTTTCAAACACCGTGGCTCTGAGAGTCGAACACATCTCAGAAAATATGTCAACAATCTGAGAAAAACAGATAGCTAGAGTGCTTTTCTCTGGCCTTGGATGAGTCAATTAACGTGTCAGATACATCTCAGATGTTGATTCCCATTCACCGAGTAGAAAAGCTATGAAATATATGAACTTCTTGATATTGATTGTATTCACGGCATGAATGCTTTAGAAGATATTTTAAAGGAAGTTAAAAAAGTTATTATTAAAAAAAACTTTTTAAAACTCTTGAAATCTATTACAAGTGATGGAGGCATAAGCATGTGTGGTAAAAAAATAAAGGATACAAAACATGAACAAACTGAGTATGAGATTGCAAGCTGAAAATCAGTTTTGTTCTGATTTATTTACTATTAGCAAATCTTTCAAGAAGAAAATAATACTGTTTCAATCAAATTTACGTAAAAAATGTTTTACATTTTTATACACGTCAAATATTCAGATACCTTATTAAGATTGAGTTTCTCGTCAATACGGCAGTCGAAGCTTTATGTAATTTGAAAAGAAATTTTTAAACTCGCGTTTCTCAAACTTTGATCTTATTGCCAGTGAAATAAGATTTGTTTCAAAATCATTTCAGTGCTTACATTGAAATCTCTGAGTTTCAAGTGTAAACTCATTGATTTACACTGCAGTAATATAATTAAGAACAAATATAAAAACTAATCTTTGTTGGAATTTTATAAATCGATTGTAATTTTCCTAAATTTCATCGTGGGCTGTTTTCTGGTGTTTTTTTTTTTTTTTTTTTTTTTTTTTTTTTTTTTGTATTACTTATTTCTATGAGAAAACATTCTCCAAAGTGAAGCACACAAAGAATATTTACATGTCTAAATTATTCGAAGAGCAAATTAAATTTCTTTTAATAATTGGTACATGTAAAACTGGTCCGAACTACAAGCTATTGTCAGTGAAAGATCTTAATTTCATAACTTTGATAACATTTTTTACAAGTAGACATATGTGATTAAGCTTTACCAAGCAAGTAAATAAAACAATGATTCTGTGTTTTTTTGTCCAACTTATCAGTGCGACAATATCAATAACAAACCGTTACAGCCGCGAATCTGATGACACTGGTGAACCATATTTGCCACTGGACGCGGGCCACAGTTTGAAGACTCCAGGTTCAAAGCTATGAATTACGAGGAAGAGCCATCGGTAGGCTGGAAGCAGTGCAAGTAGACGTCACTCGTTGAAGATCCGCATCCAGTATCCGTATGGTGGTCTCCAAATTATGGAAATAGCTTCAAACTTTGAATATGACAAATAAAATGTCAAACCCAGCCTAGTAATGGTTTCCTAGAGAAATAAGCTTTCTGAAGGTATATAACACTTTCAGTTGATAGTTATGTTGCATTAAATAAACAGCAAAAAAGAAATATGACAGCTTGGCAGTCTCAGTAACTCACTGCTGCATTATGAACAATGATATCAAAACAAACCGTATATAAAAGACCGAAGAGAGTAGGGCTCTTACTCTTAGTGAAACGTGGTGATTCCTTTCAGAAGTTTCCCTGGAGAAATAGTTTATCTGACAGTCGTGAGTATTATTCTTGGACAGATCAATATGATTGCCCCCAGTTCTCTTCAGTGACGAATTGTGGTTAAGCACACAAATTCATTCTCGAGAAGTTTTCTAAAGAAAATTTTTAACCTATTTCCAGAGAAAATCTGGAATTATGACGTCTAGGTTTAAGTTTTTCCCAATATGAAACACATGGGAAATGTATTGGGAATTGGGTGAAAGAAATCTCAGCTTCAATATGTAATTAACGAATTTATGTAATTCGTAATGGATTCAATATGTAATTCGTAACCTAACGGAGTTTTCAAACATTTTACCTGTCATTCAATTTGTTCTTATTGATCTATACGTAAAATATCTTTCTGTGGTGCAATACAACATTTTAAACAATGCCCAACAATAGTGAATAACTTTATTTTTACAAATTGAAAAGTTTTTCAAAAGCTTTTTACACGTTTTCGACAGGAAACTATGGCCCATGAAATTTAGTGGGCTTGGTCCGTTAGTGTATATATATATATGTTCTTAAATACCTCTTATATAATAAAATATATTACCTTACATTATTATTGTTTATAAAAACTTGATTAAATAATATAATTTAAAATAATATAATTTAAGTGTAAATATTTAATAAAAATTATAAAATTTCTGACAACTTTCTTCTTTAAATTTTCACAAATTCGTGTCAGAGAGATTGATTTCATTGGTATATCTTTAACTGTATCAGGGAAAAGTCTTCTAAAAATCAAGTTTTTATTTCTACATTCTTTTAGTTTTTCAGGACATTTAGAAACATTGCTGTATTTTTCTCAAATGAAAAGAAATGTAATAGGACTAAAATTCGCTTTTGCATACCTTTTTATCCGAGCCATAAAGAAAGAAAAAGTCGCTGATGTCATTTTCTCCAGAATATCAACGTGAGAAGAATAAACCAATATAAAAATAAAGAATAACTCGATCTCTTCTCTGGAATCACTAAAACTGTTTTCAATGCATTCGGATAAAAAAAATTTTTCTGAATATTTCTCTGTTACATTTATACCGATATATTTCTTAGAGGAAGTTGCAAAGTACCATGGCATAAGGCAATCCATTTTTTATGACAAGTTGTAAATAAATTTTTTGCAACCTTAAAATGAAAATAGGCTTCTAAAATATAGTATGATGATTTTACTTAAAGAAACTCTTCAGCAAGTGTGCGCTACAAGATTAAATATTTGTCGCTACTATTTGCAGAATTATTCATATTTTCTTTGAAAGTTCAGTTACTTAAATGAAATGAAATATTTTCTATGCTTTTGAATTTATTCAACATTTATCCATAAAGAAGATTCTAGTTGTTACTAAACAACAACCACATTTTTTATTTTAACGTATACCTGCATCGTTAATTCTTCTGAATTACTATAAAGATATCGAGAAGATACAATTTTTTTCCACTCATGATTTATAATTTATTGGAAAATTTCGGTATTGTGTTTGGTGAATTACTGAATGTTTGCTTAGTAAAGCTATAAATTCCTTTATCCTATTGTTCTCTAATTTGAAACAGAGGTAACAAAAGCATAAGAAAAAATATTTAGAAATTAAATATTGAAGGAAATGTATATATGCACAGAGTAAACAGATTTGTTTAAATGTTTTAATTAAGAAAATCTTTTTATTAGGCCATTTGTTCAAATATAAATCCAAATCTCAAAACAAATGTTTTTTATTCTATTTTGCAATAAATAAGCAAATATCTTTTTTATTTTTAGCTGAATAAAATGTCACGCATAATTTATTTGCTTCATTTATGTATGACATAAAATAAATCATGACTTATATCTCATCACTGCCAAGGGTTATGGCCTTGGTGATAGTTGCATGATTGGAGTTCTGATCCTCAATTCAGTAGTTTGTAAGTTCGATTCTCTCATTAGATGTGAATGTTTGTAGTTGTTTGGGAATCTACTTTAAATTGTAAGACTTAGATAAAATATGTCTTGTGTGAAAATGTGACAAACTGTTGAACGATAAACCAACTGAATGATAGTGTTCATTTACAAGAAGCTGTGATCGATGAAACGTTTTCTGAGAAAGAAATATGGGCGAAGTTACAAGAATTCTTGCAACAGAGAATTATTCACTACGTGAGGTAAATCTTTTCCCAAGATTTAAGTATTCATCTTTTAATATTTTTTTATAAGTTAGTCTGGCTTTGTTAGCATGATAGTAATATGTGTTAATATATTTGAAACAAAAAATTAAATGCTTATAATGCTACGTATTATTTCTTCAGTAAGTATTCTAAAGATTATTTTGTAATTTATGTTCATCCCCATATCACTAATATTAAATTTTTACTTTTAAGAAGAAGATTTCTACATGCTAATTTTTTTATTTAAAATCGCCGGACTAAAAGTTGCAATATTTTGTTTGAAAGGTAGCCAAACTCATACCTTAACACTAAGTGGGAACAAAATCGGTGCTTTGCTGCTTAAATTGAACAAAAATAAAATATCTACAATATTGCCTGTTCTCTTGGGAATACAGACATAAAATGCAACATCAGTGATTTCATCAACGAAATCATTTTCCGTGAGATCTACACATTTATATTTTAAATACCATTTACCAGCATATAAAATGCTTTTAGAAAAAATTAATTTACTTAATATCTTGTGAATAATAATGTCTTTCAAAAAGTTTTTGTTCACTAGATTTCTTATTTTAATTGGACGTGGAGAAAACTTGAATATTTCAAAAGTGTTTCTTGTGAAGTCCTATGGCAATGACTTTTTCATGATTAAAAAATAGACATGTACATTAAATTACATGTTTCAAGCTTCATGTGTTGCTGTAGAGTAGAAATTTAAGACAGAGAATTTCAGTTGAAATGCTGAATCCATCACTTGAATATGGTTAAAAATATGTTGTTTTCGAAACAGTCATAAAGTATGTCCACATTATCAATATTATCCTATTAAAGTACCAAGCCTGTCATCATGCATACGTAATTGCGTTAACCATCATAAATATCAAATTAAAGCTATCGCTTTACTCGGGAGGAACTTGTGTATTATTATTGTTTTATTTCATAAATCAAGTTTAATAATTTTTATATAAAGCAATTAATTATTTACATGATTTCACGAAGACAAATAAACTTGGAAATAATATTATCTGAGCTTTTAAAATATTCATTCTATCATTGTATTTTGATGCAAATGGCATTTTTCAGACTTATCTCTCTTTTATCACAAACCTATTACAATTATATGAACCTCACTATTCACATGGTTGTAAAATTGATTGTATTTGGATTTCTTCCGAATATATTTCATGTTTAATGTACCTTTTATTAAGGATGTCAATTGATTTCAGAGTACAGAGTAACGAGTAAAAAGAAAGAGAATATTAATAAATTTAACATTGTATTGAATAAGAAATAGTTAATGCAAACATACACACACATAATATATATAATAGATGTATGAATCTAGCGTTAAAACTTCTAGATAAATTTACATAAATTAGTTTATAATAAATATTTACCATCCTTAATCATTAAATAAATAAATTTTTTGAACTTCATAAGTATAGACTAATTAAATGAAAAATTCTTACAAAAACAGAAGAATTTGAAAGTTCTTTCAATAAATACTTTTCTTCCATTTTCTCCTGGCCAAAAAGCAAATAAAATTACAGAGTTGAAGGTGCAGGGATGAAAGAGGACTGGTATTAAATGTGCAATTCCAATTACATTTTAGCCTTAAGCAATTAATTAGTGCAAAAACTTTTGAAACAAAATAATTTTCATTTTTAATCATCTTATGAATTCATTTAATGTATGTAAAAGGGTTTTGTTACAAACTTTAAAAAAGATATTCTTTAATTTCCTTTTCAAAATCAGCGGCGACAACAAATACTCTAATCTTTTAAAATAGTCCTCAACATTTATTTATATTATTTAGTATTTTATTTCATATGATTTAAAAATTATCATAAGATTAGATACATTTTTCTATGGATTAAAAAGGAAAGTTATCTTTAACAAAATTAAATTAACATTTCCTAACAATTTAAATAATTATTTATTAAATAAACTGCGCATGCATGAAAATATGTTTACGTAATTTTTAATTCTAATAATATTGTAAATATGATGTACATTTATGTGTTATATATTTGATACACATTTAAATAAGTTCATAATATGTAACAAAATCTGTTTATAATTTATCTTATTTAGTAAAAAAAAAAAAGCTAAACTTCGTTATATTCTATAAGAAATTTAACACGTCTACTTTATCGGCACTACAGCGTAGGGTAAGCCTCAGGCTATTGTGCAATATTCCTCCAGACAGCTATGTTCCTGACTTCAATTCTCCGGTTGGAGACCTTTAATCGCTTTTTCTTTTTATACATTTTGGTCTATCATTCAGTTATTCCAAACCTTTTCTCAATCATAACAGATTTGAAGAAAACACTTTCTCTACATTATCTTTTTATATTGTAGAGAAAAATATAAATTGAATTATATTAAGAAAAAAAAAACAACACAAATACGATTTTTTTAATATTTACAAACAGAAATTTTTACCAAAATATAATATTTTTCATCACGTTTTTTCATGAAGAAACTTTAAACTGGATTAGATGAAAAAATTTCATTTAAAAATAATTGTGATTTCAACCCAACTAAAAGGCTGAAAATGCTACTCCACCCTAAAAATTATAGAGCATTTCTTATGTTATTCAAAAAAATAGGATAGGAAGGAAATAAAAAAATTAACCTATTTATATAAAAACACTGCAAGATCAGAAAACGAATCAAAATTAAGTTAAAAAATATGTTAGTTTTAATTTCTTACTACTTTGAGTTTGTTGATATTAAGTAGGGTTAATTTTGGTGTTTATAATAAATGGCTCAAGTAAGCAAAAACACCTGATATAATAATCGATCACAATACCTTAAAAGTTACCTTACTTTTTAAATGTATCATAAAATTATTATCTTGTATAGTATAATATATATTTTAAAACTCTATATACATTATCAAAAAGCTCTAATCTTGAAAAAAATTGTGTGCTAATGTAAAGTACAATGTATTCTAATTTATATGATTGACTAAAATAAAAGTAGAGAGAAAAATTTTAAAATTTGTCACTAAATGTATACTTGTAAATGATCAGAATTTGCTGTCCGTTAATTATATCGTGAAAATGGTCTGTTCTTTTTTATCATATATACAGTGCTATAAAGTACACGAAGCAGCTCTACCTGGCTAATAACATATCAAATTTTCAATATCTACTGTTATTTTTCAAGGTTTATATTCGGCATATCTTAAGAGTCAGCGCAGTTTATCAATAGAAAGATTCTAATACTTTTAATATTTCAAACTAAACTATAGTCGATAGATTCGTTTATCCTTCAAAAAAAGATATTAAAAAAACAGCTTTTTTTCTTATCTTATATATTAGGTTGAGGAAAAAGTTATCCATAATTTTTTCGGTAGACGTCTGTAGTGATCGCTATCTCGTGAGGTATCTATCAAACAATTTCAAATTTATGCTCATTGGAAAGGTGACATTTGACACTAAAATATTCTCTTGCGGTTTTTTGTTTGATTAATTCAGTTACGAGTACAAGGTTTTAAAAATAGAAGACAACAAACAGAAAATTCGATACATTTTCGTTTTTCTCTTGTAACTGCGAAAATGCTAACCAGGTGGCTAAAATTGTGAAAGGTGTTTATCGTCCTATATATGACTAACAACCAGTTATGCACAATTTTGGTTTCGTCGATTCCGTTTGGGTATTTGGATGCTAAATATGCACCTCGCATGGATAGAATATCGTCGAGAATGTCTATAAAATATCAAAAATTATCAAACTTGACAGCATGTCAGCAGTCGTAGCTTCGCACAAGACCTAAAAATCTACCTGTTTAAACCTTTTCACAAAGCGAATCTGAAAGAAGTTACAAAAAGTTCACGTGAAAATAATGGATTTCTTTTTCCCAAAACTAACATTTTTGCAATTTATCGTCTGCTATATAATTACAGTTATCTATGTAGTCATTTAATTAACAAATTGTGACTTTTTGTAATACTTTACACAGGCTTTCAAGTTAAATAAAAAAAATCAATATACAAAAGATTAAGTTTACTTGTCTCAGTAGCTTAAAGTTTTTTCATATAATCATAAAATATTTCGTTTTTAAATATTAATATAAAAACACTTTAAAAAAGCATTCTACTACAAATTTCGATTAATTATCCAGAAAACATACTTTCTGACATAAGTCTTCCTCTTCCAGAAACTTAATACATTGCATCGCAGAAAAAAATACTTCTTTTGATAGAAACCTGACTTGAACATCCTTAAGTTCTAATGTAAAAACAATACTTGAGAGTCATAAATCATTTATTTGAATAATGGTTGTAGCTGTTGAGAGTTACTTATTTTAAAAAGTTAAAATTTTTAATCGCTGGTAATGACGATTAAAAAATCTTAAAAAATATAAAACATCAAAATTCCTTTTAACGTTTCCTTGAAGTTAAAAATGTAAAATTCATTTTTGAAACAAAAATTGTTTGAAAAGTTATTTTTTTACTTCAATATCACTAACATTCATTTATTTCTGCACGCAAGACTTTAAAACTAATTCATTGCTTCTTCGAACTAGGGAAGCTATTTAATTAAAATGTCGCGTAGATCTGCCCGAAACAACCTTTTAACGTAGTAACTAAGGTAATCGGAGAAAGTTTTAAGAAATACTTATACTTAGAGCTTGGTAGAAATTTTGAGTCAAATTGGGAGATATTGATCCGTTCCGAGAGACTTTGAGAAATAATTTGCTTCTTGGATGATATGCTACTTCAAATACACAGCATAGATTGTTACTGATTAGCTCCGATATTTAAAATCTAGATAACTGGTTCAGAAGTTATCATTTAGGATTTATTTAAGATATTTTATAAAAGTAATGATCAAAATGTTAATGAATAAAGAATATGACTTAATCACACACAAGAATATTTATTAATTACTACAATACAAAAATGATTATAATACAAAATAATATAGTAAATAATAAAATTTTATTTTTGACGTGTGTTATATATTTAATAGCACATCATTCATTTTCTGGAGAAAACATTTATTTGAATGTATTTGAAAATATTATCTACATCTTTAATAGATGTTGTAAAAATGTATAATTATTTTGATCTTTATTTTGGCTGCTGAAGTCCAAAAAGAAAATAAAACTGAATTTTAAAATATAAAAAATATTTTAAAAAAGTGCCATATTTATTTAATGTTAATGATGTTTCATGTTCCTTACATTTTTATGCATTTACATATATTTATGTATTATATTTATTTTCAAAACAAAAGAGTAAATTCTTATATATATATTGCTCATCTAAAAAAGATTTTTTTAAACTTTTTTTATTATTTTTTTTATCTGGCACTTTTTGTATTGGGAAACAATTTACACTAAGGGTATATATTTACACTAAGGGCTATATTTGCACATGGGGAAATAAATTACCTGTGCCTTATTAATTATTTAAAAAATTCATATAATGAAAACACTTTTAAGTTTGACTGAAATTTATCACAGTATAAAAATTATTTATACTAATTGTTTTTGCACGACAATTTTCATTTAAATTCCACAGGGAGAACAAATTCCTGATTTTTATTGAACAATTTATCTTTAACATAAATGATTTTTTTAAGAATTTTATTTTATGCATTTTTATAAAAACGTAAGATTTAATGAACTTTAAGTACATCATACTTTGATTTATCAGAAGTGTTTCACTATTTAAGTTCAAAAACAATATTTGATATTGTATTTAAACAAATATTAAATTTCAAAATGCATTTTAAATAAACCCCTGTAATTATTTTATTATTTACTTGTTGATTTAAACTTAATAAACAAAAGGCCATTGAAATTGCAACACCGTGAATGAAATCGTAATATAATTATTGTACGTAACGAATATGGGATGAAGACAGTATAATTAAATTTGCAAGCAGTTCTATAATTTATATGGGTGCAATGTTATTTTTAACTGTTGCCCCCTGGCATCTAAAACTGCCTAGTCCAATCCATCAACTGGTGAACAGTGAGAGACAGATGTTGCATATCTGTTTTCTGCAAGTGCTTATGTTGGGGTAGCTGTTTGGGAGTTTTCCAGACTTGTGAATAAATTACTATGAATAAAAATTCCTCCAAGAAAAGGCAACATAGGCAAACACAGAAACGCTTTACAGTAGCTATAAGTTGTTAGGCGTTTCACTGCGTGATGTAAAAGCGTCGTCACTCTATACTGGAAGTACTGCAAACAAGCCTATTTCCCTACTAATGGTCCGTGATGAAAATAAATGATTTGCAAGGCTTAATCCATTGTCTTTTATCTCGAGCGTTTGTCTGGCAGGGCGTTAAAATCTTGCATGCCATTCAGTGTGACCTTTAGCAGTCCATTGATTCTAGATTCGTATGAACACTGCGATCGGCAATAATACGGAATAATAAATAATCCATACTTTTTATTTGCTCGATTCTGCATCATTCGAAGTTGGTACTTGCTGGTAAGGATTTCTTCTTATTGGAAACATAACACAATATTTTGCAAAAACTCTAACCATACAAATGATTTACGAATTAGAAAACGTCTATGCACATTCTTTTTTAAGTAATTTTAGATTTTATTAGTCTCTTCTGAGTTGTGGAAATGCATTGAATGTCTAATTATTTACATATTCTAATTTCTTCTTCCTTACATGTGATATTCCTTTATGATATTGCAATTTTATTGGCCAGTACTGTTAATGATCTAAGAATTGATCCCTTTCCATCATCAATTGAGTTCATTGAAACAATTCACGAATGTTTAAAAAATGTATAACTTCTTTACACTTATTAAAACCCTTTTCCTATAAATTTCATTCATTTAAGTATTAATCACTAGGCATTTAATTTGCTTTAATTTATAGTATATCTTGACATTTTTTGAATGTTTAAATTAAAAAAATCTCAAATTTTAGGTTTTCCCGAAATTTTAGAAGCATAAATGAATATAGCGCGTTTATTTTCTTCCACGTTTAAAATCCATTGTACTCCAATACAACAAAAGTAGCATAATACTTAAATGTAAGTAGTGAAAAGAGATAAGTAAGAAGTTGCAGGGTTCTTGCTATAGACTACTCAGCTTTCAATATTATTTTGAACTGTGTTCAGATGATCAAACCTTGATAAAAAAAGAATAGAAATAATTTGTATCGATGACGATTACACAGTCAACACACTAGGGTTATTTAACACCAATTCACCAAAACTATCTGCATCTTTGGGGTCAGATGGACAAAGATATAAGTAAGAGTGACATTAAGTGCTCTTGACTCTTTCCCGAGTTGACGAACTATCGTCAAATTGATGTGATGGGCTATTCTATATACATGCAAAGTTTGAGAGATGTCATTAACTCATCAGCGCAACAGAAAACGACCGTTTTGGGATATTTGATAACTTGGTTTGTTACTTTTACATTTGGTTATCACATCGTCCTCGTCTTCAAAGAGGCTCAACAAATGAAAATTCCTTTGTATTCATGCCACACGTACGTCTATTTTGAAGTTCAATAATATTATTCTCTCCCATCATTTTCATCACTCTTAGAAACAGTGCATCAACTGTCGCTGAATTCTTTAAGTAAATTTTTAATTCATAGATTGGTCCACAATATTCCAAGTAACTAAAGGGCAATCAGGCAGATCTATGATTTAGTTAACTCTTACTTAGATCAAATAGAATGGACCACTTTTTCCTAATTGTTATGTAGAAATCACGTCATTAGCAACGGAAGATTTTTAAAATGCTTTAGTAAAGTTAAGCTATATCATATACACTACTAAATATCACATTTTTCTTGTAATGTGTTAATTTATCTTTTCCGAATTACTTTGTATCATTCCAATTATTTTCTTCAGTGAATTTAGTGACTTATAAACTGTTTTCGCATTTTAAAGTTATTATGATGTGATTTTTACCAATGTGGAATACTTTTGCACATTGATGCATTTGAAAAAATTGTCTCATATTTTATTTTCAGATGCCAGTGTATTTCAGAAATAATAAATAACACTTTAGTGTTCATTTTTCCTTAAAAAAATGTCCTACTTATGTAGTGTTTCAGAAAAATGAGCATTCAATATGTTAAGAATGCTGTGAAACAAAAATTACTAATAGAATACAAAATATTTACACAATCTAGATTACAATAAGAATTTTGTTTTAAAAAAGTTTTTGGCCCAGAATTAAAGTAATATCTATTATTTACTTTGAATTTTATTTAATATCTGTTAAATTTTAGGATGTTACATTCACATGTCTTTACGAGAGTCAATTCCACTTGATTATAAAGCATCATTTTACTTTAAAAATGTTAAAATTATGAAGCATTTTACTTTAAAAGTTATAAGAATAATAAAAGAAGTTTTTACATTAAGAGTTATAACTAAGTATTATTTTACTTTTAACGAAAGCAAAGTTTTATAAAATTTAGGAAGACAAATGAAGAATTACATTTATATTTTAAATAAATTTTTTTTAGTTATTATAGACTATTAAAATGTTCTTTTTCACTAGGTATTATATTCTAAAGCATTAAGACTGAATTATAAGACCAGCAACTGGTACTCAATTACAAAGCGTTGCTTAAATTGTTATAACGTACCAATAAATTTGCCGTTATTAAATTACTGTTTAATATACTAGAGTCTCATCTTCTACTAATTATGAGAAATTCAGCCTTTTCTAGATATAAAATCAATATTTTCTCCGGGAAAAAAATTCTTAAGTAATTTATTTAATATTGATTTCTTACTTTATTTTTTTACTAGACTTCAATAACAAGGAAAAGTGAAAAGCACTTTTGCCAGTTCCTCGTATCTTCAACAAACTTCCATCAAAGAAATATTGCCCTTCAAGGCCTGTAATTAATTAATCTAAATATTTGAAACCATACATTTTACTTGTTTTTTCAAGTAAAGTTTATTTACTCACTAGAAAGCAATTTATAAAGATTTCTTCTGTGATTTGTCTTTTTTACATGAAATTTTGTGATAACATTTTCTATTTGGGTAATTATTTATGAGATAAATATAAGTAGCAGTTTGTTTCTTGAGAACCTCGTTAGTTATACAAGGAGACAATTTTATGCTCTTTTTAAAATAGCATAATAAATACTTTAAACTATGCTGTAATCAAAATACTCGTGCTAAACATGTTCAAAGAGATTGTGAAAATATTAATTGATTTAATTGTAATTATTTTCACACAAATATTTGTGAAGAAGTTGATAGTTTCTAGCATTCGCTAGCATTTTTTGAAATATTTTTTATCCAATGCATAGAATCAAAGCTTGCTTCATTAATTTTTATATTAAACTTATGATATGTTCCGATTATCATAATCAGAGCTTTTCATGATGTATATATATATATGTATCTGTATTTATCTATATGCATGTATTTGGATTTTGTAATACGTAGCTGAATACAATTAAAAAAGATATTAATGAGATTTTAAAAAGTCCTAAACATATTTAACACTGTACAAAATAAATATTGCTTTTAAATATTATATTTTTGAAGCGTTATTTAAATAACAATATTATATTGAAAGAAACCTCAAATTTATTTAGATAAAGCAATACTGTGCTTCAATGTATTATGAAATCCATGACTATGTGCAAAACATCAATACTATACTATAAACAGAAAAAATTCAAAGAAACAGCATAATAAAAACATACAAAATAGAATCATAATAATGTATGAAATTCTAAACAATGAATTTAAAATGAAGTTGCAGTATTTCTAATTTTTTGTAACATATGGAACACTGCGAGAAAATTGCGTTTGACAATACACTTTTGAAACACACACACACAATCGTATAATATATTATCTATTTATATTATAAGGTAAAAGGTTTGAAATACAATATTATGATACTTTCGGTACTTTTTGTATCTAGGGCCATAGCTCTATACTACAAAAGAATAATTTATAATACACATTAAATCGAATCGGAGCACTAACTTTGGGGGGGTATTTACATATACGAAGCTAGTAGAAATAATCAATATGTATATCTTAATACTACAAATATCGCGAAAGTGCAAAATTATCTATAAATTCTTTAAGCTTTAATATCAAACGAAAACGAAACATATATTTCATTAAATTTTGTTTTCCTTTGTAACAATTCTATCGTAGGATTCATATATTTGGAGCCAGTAGGAAAATGATATCAAATCATATAAATTACCTAGTAAAACTTTGCTCTTCTTTTTATGTTTGTCACTCAATATTCGATTCATCTGAAATATACTTGAAAGGAGTGAATGTATTTCAACATTTTCAAATAATTTGTAGAGTGTATACGAATGAATTGCAAAATTATTTAAAATTAAGAGCAAAAGAACTTCAAATATGTTTAAATAGTTTATTTTAAATTGCAACCCTGTCGAGATAAAATATACGATGAATAATTTTAAAAACTAAATTTATTAGTTTCCTTACTAGCAGGATTATCGTTAAAATTATTAATATGATATTTCGAGACGAAACTTTTTCTTAATAAAATGGTATATTGAAGTGAAACGATGGAATTCCATCTATGATATTCAATATAATTTTTCTCACCTAATGTTTCCATTTTATTTTCTTAAAAATTCTGATTAAAATTATTGGAATAGTTCTTAGTTCTAATAAATCATAAAACATTCATGAAATAAATTTAAAAAGAGTTAGCCATAAATATTTTTAATTGGCGTTTTGAAAAGTATCATAGAATTTTTTTTAGAAACTGACTGCAAAATTGGTCTATTTTAAAATTGTATGAAAGTTTAAGTAAATATTATATGCTTTTAAACATCGAGGAAATTTTATTTTTTTATAATTCAATTGCTCTTAATGATTGCTTATAGACTTGGAAAGTACATGCACGTTAATTTTTGCTTTAAAAATACATATTTTTAGAGAAGACTATTTTTATACTTATTGATCTAATTTAAAATTTATTTCAGATTAGAAAATTACAAAGAACCATTTGAAAAATGAAAGAGGATCTGGTGTTTTTTCTATACACTATGTTTAAATATAAATATTTATATAAATGAATTTACTGAAGAGTTAAATATATGTACAATTGACACTTAGATAGAGTTAAATAGATAGAGATATCTTTTTAAATTTAAGTGACAATTTTTACAAAAAATGAAGATTCAATTTTCTTTTAATAATTATTGAATAACAATTTATTCAATAGTTATTGATTGTAACAATTTATTAAGGAAATAACTGCTGTTTCCTAAAGTTAAGTTTTAACTAACTAAAATTCTTCTATAGTGTATCTTGAGATCAGTTGAAAAATATATATAAATTGAGTAAAAATGTTAAATTTTGTATTTTTTACGCAATTAAATACTAAAGTACATGTGAAAAATCACTGTAAATACTATAACATTTGCTACAATTTGATTTATTACTTTGCAAAGTTAATAATATTTAGTTTCAATAAAAAAAATAAATAAAAGATTGTTACTTTCGTAATACATACAATTTTTCCTATTAGTTTAAACAGAAAATTAAAAGGAGAACATTTTCTTTCACATTTTCATTATTACATTATAAAAAAATAAATTGATATTACTTATTTATCTTTCGTTTTGTGGAAAGAACTTTCCAAGAAGCGAACAAAAGATTCATGAGTGAACTTTCCAAATGGATAATATATTACAGCGCATGTTAATCACGTGCTCCAATATAATCTGGGAGCAAGTAAGAGAGTCACAGAAACCATTGTTGGACTGCGTTGCATGGACTTCAGGGGAAGAACATAAGTATAAAAAGTAATACAGAAAAAAATGATGCAAAAAACGAGTGTCTTCAAAATGATAAAAAGGATAGGAGAAGATGCATTGAAGTAAAAATTTGGTTACGTGTTAATGATAACAAATGTGTTGCTAAGAAATGATGAAGATGTTTATTATGACGTATAGTTTCCTGATACAGCTAAAGTAACTGCACATATTTCTTTTGCATACATATAATGGGGTTATTATTAAAAGTTAAAGAAATATTCCTTGTTCTAATCCTGACGAAATGGCGCCAGTAGTAAAAAAAGGAATGTCTGGAAGTAACGTATCATTCGAGAATATCCCATACATTCTCAATTGGATTTAGAAAAAAAGATAGTGGGAGCCATTGCTTACGCTGTATTGTTTGAATTTCAAGCATTTTCTTTATAAAATGAGCTGTATGCGATTTATCAATATCAACCTTTAAAATAAAGGCTGTTGTGAAGGTACGTATGCATAACTTTGTGCAATCAAATTGTTATTCCGAGCAATCTGCAGTACATTTATGTTAAATTTCAGCTCAGATTTTTAACTTACCTTGTCTTTCATCTGATATTTCTCTTTATTTTTAGTGTCTCTTTATACCAAAATACGCTTAGTAAAATATTCCAGGTTGACTTGTAAGTAAACAAATCTTTTTAATTCTTTTGTATTCAATATCTATGGTCACTTACGTTGATTACTTGGTGTCTTGAGATCGACAGGGTGCACAAAATTATCCTACTGCTTAAAAACCATCCTAATTCAATTGTTGTTTGTCTTGAATCCATTAAAAAAGAAAGATTATACTGTTGCTAAATAATTCTCTTTGCAGCTGTGTACCGTTGTCTGTTCAGTCTCAATAAACTATTAATAGGAAATATATATTGGTCATCATTTGATAAAACAACGAGTGGATAAACTGTCCCTCGTGGGCATTTAACATTTCTTCCCTCCACTTACTTCTAAAATCAAAATCTTATTCATGAAATGACAATCCTCATCACTGCAACAACATCCACTCGAATACCTTTTGCAAGACACTAATCAAATACCCTAATATTACACAAAATTAGAAATATCAAGTTTTCGTGATACTTTAATGCCATATTTTCTCAAAAAAAATGTTTAATTTCCCAAATGAGGCGGTGAAAAATAAACTTCTATGAAAACACAATTTCTTCAATCATATCATTTCAAGTTTTTTTAAATCATGAACGTTGATTTGCACATGAAGCTTATTTCATGTTTTCTTCTATGCTCTAAATTATGGATATTATATTTAACGTTAACATTTTCAGTAAAATTTCATTAAAACCAAGTTCCAGCCTACCTTTTTGAGCAGTATATAAGATTTAATTCTATTTTAAACTTATTTCCAATATACAAAGAATAAAAATAGTTAATGAAATAATGCAATTTTCGTGGAATTTTGTTTATGTTAACTATAAAAAAGGCCATATGATGCATATTGAATCCTTTGCTAATTATTAACTATAAAAAAGGCCATATGATGCATATTGAATC
>JAPDSC010127646.1:331630-360592 GCA_026290005.1 Latrodectus geometricus
TTGCTAATTATTAACTATAAAAAAGGCCATATGATGCATATTGAATCATTTGCTAATTATTTTTTGGTATCAATAAGAATCAGGCATATAATTTAAGCTTATTCTTATTGTGATAAATTTGACACTAATAGAAAATGATTCACTAATTAATTAAATGTCTTCCTTAAATTTAAATATTTAACATAGTTAAAAAGTTGGATTTTCAGGATTATTAATCAAATACAATATTGAAAGCAATTTTATCGTGATCACTTGAAAATGACCACACATTTTCTTCTTAATTAAGAGAGTTATGTCGACATTTGTAAATTTTTTATCATTATTTTGTTCAGTAAACATATACCAATGATAAATGGCTCGTCGTTTCTTGGATCTTCAAACATTGAAACTTTGAGATTTACTAGCTTTCCATTTTACAAAATATAAACTTGTTTTCCTGCTAAAAGTTCTGCTATGAAAATTGAAGTCTTATCACATCTTTATTATCTATCTTATCTTATCTTTATTACTGAGTAACATTCTACACTATGACACTATTTACCTTTTTTTTATTATTGATTAATTGTATGAATTTACTTTTAAATTCTTTTAAACTGTACATAATTTAACAAATGAAAAAATGTAGTTATAGTGAAATTTTAAAATTTGAACATCGTGTTAATTCAGATTGTGTTATGAAACCTTTCCCTGATTTACAAAGAAGTATAGATGCAATGTAACCTTAAATAACATCTTATAATTTCATCAAACTTAACCTTTTTAAATTTTGAAGCATTTATTTCTAGAAACACATGTTATTGCTTCTATTTAAAATATTCAAAATTATTACCTATATTTTATTTCCGTTTTACCAATGTATATATAAGTATGTATGTTAATAAACTGGGACATTTTTCTTTTAAATAATAAGATTAGCACAATAATTAAGAATACCTTACAAGTAATGTACATAGAGTACCTTTATTAAACAAGAAATCTAGAATTTCTTTCCTTTTTAAGATTTTATTGAATTAAACTTACAAAATGCTGAAATCACATATACTTTGAAAATAGATTAAAATAAAATATTTAGGCAATTGTAATTAAAGGGATTATATAAGTAAAAGAGAAAGATTTAAAACACTTAAAAAATCTATGAAAATAGAACACGTGCTCATGTTTTTAATGTTGGGACTTTCTTTTACGGAAATTAACTTCATTAATATATTAACAAATTTATAATATATTCTTGCTTCATATTTATAAAATACTTCATAAAATTTTGAAGTAAATAAATTATTTTCAATGAGAATTTGATTACAAAATTAATGACAAATACTTATGAAATAAAATAGCAAATTGGAATTCTGCAATAAGGAAACTTGAATATTCTTAACTCGTAAGACCACAAATTCCTTATGATTGCTTTTAAAACTGAGTTTTATTTTGGTTCAGATATCATTTTAAAATGCGTAAACTATTGTTGAGTAACTTGGTAAATTGGCAGTGTACTGTAGGAGGTTATTAAAAGTACGTTTTTCAGAAATTATCTCCATTGAACTCACGTTAATTTTAACATGGTAAAATATAGCTCAAACACTCTTCTGCTGCAATCGGAATATATATTTTAGCATATATTAAAATTGATAAATATATTCTTTGCAATTAAGTTATAAGTATATAATTAATTAGTTTCGGTTTTTTTATTAAAAATCTTAAATCATCTTGAGATTAAATAAATAATTAAAAACAGATGCAGTAAATGCAAATAAGGATTCTGCGCCAGATTTATGCGCTTTTTAAACGAACACAACCCTTACGATCAATGGCCATAAAAATAAAATTAGCTTCAATAATAGTTATATATATTTTAAACATTTTTTGAAAATTATTGCACAAATTTGTTAATAACTTTTTTTTTATCTAATATCATAAAAAATTAAATTAATGTTAGTTTTGTTCTGTTCCATAAAATTAATGCTTAAGCATAATATAAAAGAATCTATATAGAAACCATGCGTGAAGTTTTATGCTTCATGCGTAGCCTCTGTAAGTGAAACAGAAGATTACTTTACAAATAATTGTTATCACTATTCATGGAGCCATATTCTATGCACCCTTCTGGTAAATGAAGTGAACACTATCACAGAGGCGCATCCAAAATCGTTGAGCTTAACTCAATAATTAACTTAGACGTAATTAAATTAATGAATTATTATGTATTACATAACTTTCAAATGAAAATGAATAATAAAACATATTAACACATACCAATATGCATACATATTATGCGTATTAAATAAGATATCTCTTAAAATGTACCTTAAACATTAATTAAAATTACATATTGAGTTTATAAATTGAAAATTGTTTCCACGAAAGGAATAATATTTTTTGCTTTTAATTGGGAATTATTTATTTAAAATTTATTAATAACTATTGAATATTAAAATTAAAATCGATATAATTTGCTATACTGTAATACATTTTTTATTAATCATTATATTAATATATAACTGCATGTTTGTATAACATAAAACACTTGAACAGTTAAAAAATATACTACATATAAACATGAAATCCATTAACACTTTGAAATCTTATTTTCTATCTTAAAAACATATTAGAAATGTCATACTGTTTCTATTTGTTTCAGCTGATATGTAGTGACTTACAGGAAGCCCCTCTCCAATTAATTACAGCATTAGCAAGATCAGTCATTACTAATTTCGATGGCGAATCGGAAGAGGTGTCCAGAGAGAAACTGAGTTGAGTGCATAACAACGCTTACTCAGGAGCAAATACTCGAATATACGATTAGAAGACAAAAGGGCGGTAGCTTTTGGAACGAATATCTAAACAATTAAACCTCGATTATGAAACATCTCTTCCCGAGTTTCGATGTAACTAGGAGTTTGTTTATTAACTTTCACTAATTACTAGTGTATTACTGATAGTTGATTATAAATTTTAGTAAAGCTTCTTTGTACTGTGAATGTTGACGCTGTTGTGAAGCTATTACATTTGTGATGAGCGTGCTGCACTTAGAAAATATTTTCTTATAACTTGAAATGATACAAATAGTAGCTTCTATAAATGTGTTCTATTTAAATTTTGCATTCGGAGTTTCACAAAGTGTAAATGAACTAATCACATTAACCATTACAAAAATTAATCTTAGAGTTTATGTAACTACGAGTTGGATTATTAATTAATATATAGGACAACGAATGTGATTTATTAGTAAGGTAATGTATCACAATAACCACTGTATGGTTTTATAGACATTTTATAATCAAATCAAAGGTCTTTATTCGTAATCCTTAAAATTAAAATTGATTTTGATGAAGCTATTCTTCAATTTTATGCATTTATAGGTTCTTTTAGTTTTGATTTTTAATCATAGTTTTGTATACTTTAAATATATAAATTGAAATATTTTTATCAAAAACATCTGAGCCAGAAAACAATATTTGATTAAATTAGTTACTTTTTACTTAAAATACCTTTTAAGTTTACTAATAATCTATTTAACACTACAGAAACTAAAACATTTCTAATAAAATCTATATTTTCAGAAAACAGAAATCTTTTGTTTTGTATCCAGAAAAGTTACTGACAGCTCAAAACTCTTTCTTCAGATGCTTTTGTATGATTGATTGCAGCTGTAGGGAGCCTATTGGTATTATTTTTGCGAAAGTTCTTTCTTTGTCACCATTGCAGCTTTTGCTTTTTAGATGCCATTTGTAGGTGTATGAGACATATTTTCACTTCACAAAATAAACGGAAAAATCATTTGAAATCTGAAACAACTATGATGGGCGATAAAATCTGAATGAAATGTCTAAAAAGATTTAGAGGTATCAGCATCTAATATGTCACTTAAACAAAATAAATCTTAAGTATTTCAGAGAAGAAATCGCATTGAAATAATGCTCGAAAAATAATTTGAAATGAATGTATTAAAATTGAATTGAGGTCTAAATTATTAAAAAAGAAAATGTGCTCTTATGCTTAGTTTATCTTGAAAATAATGGATAGTATTAAATAAATCTGCGTGTTATAGCAATAAAAATATTACGAATATTGAGTTTTGTTTTTGTATTTTATATCATATAAGTATATCTAAATTTGATCGGTGGTACTAACAATAGTCCTATTATAACTATATTTTGACCATAAATTGCTTTAACATTCTTATTAATAGTGCTGCAAAAATGCAATTGTGACAATGAAATTAATTTCTAAAAAGGCAAAGCTTAATTTCTAATACCAGAAAAGGTAGTAGAAAACAAGGTAGTATAACAAGGTGGTACAAATTAAGTTTACTTTAATCAATATACATAAATATATAGGCAACATTATTTGTCATTTATGATTAATATATGCTACAATTAAAAAGTGATCAACTGCGTTATAAATAATTTTTTTTATTTTTATTTTTCTATTTTCTTTAGCTTATTTAAAGATCTTTTATAAAGAAATTATTAACAACAAATCTGTTCAAAAACAAATATATCAATAAAATTATTGTAGAAGGGGGTATAATTATGTCATAAATCATCCTACTCAAATGATATTTAAATAAAACATTAATTCTTATGTAAAATATTATTTCTCATTTGGTTCCTTCGATTATTTGTTTGAGCAAATAAAAGTTATTTTTATCTTTTACTCTGAAGAAAACTAAAACGATGAAAAGTATTTTATAAAAGCTATTGAATAACTACAGCTTTATTTATATGAAAAATAGAACTATATATATAAAAATCTTTGTTTATGATCGTTATTTCTCTATTTACCTTTATCGAGAAATTCATATTTGTTGCAAAACACATGTCGTTTTCAATTCACTAAAACTAAAAAATTGATTTTTCAAATTTTTTATTAATAATTGTTTTTAGCTTTTATTTAAGAATGCAAATTTTAAAATGGAAATATTATTAAATTGTTTTTAAATTTTTTAGAAAGCTAGTACTTTGTACCCCTTTAATTATATTTTTAATATTTCATACAAAATGTTGTACTTATAGTGAAAAGTATTATATTTGTTAGTAGAATAGAAATTTTTCACCATTTTATGTGTGAGTGTGTGTGTGTATTGTGTGAGTTTGAAAATATATTATAAAATATCTTTGATAAATTAAATAATGGAATTTTTAATTCTCTGAAAATATAGGAAGGGAATATCTATGTTTTTAAAACAAACTGTCATTTATATATATATATATATATATATATATATATATATATACTGTGTACCAATAAGTATTTGGACACCTATACAAATGACGATATCAGCGGTCCTGAAGTACGTTATGGCCTCGTTACGGTATATATCGTGTAGGAAACAGCATAGCATTGACATTAGTCGCAAGGCGCCGCGCAGTTCGGAGCTCTCTGATTTCAAGAAAGGTATAATTATCGTGTATTATAAATGTGGCCGATCCTTAAGGGACATATCTAGTGATCTGAAGAACCCAAAATCGACAGTGGCCTATGTGTTTAAGAAGTGGAAGGTGTGTGGTGATTGTCGGAATGTGCCCCGAGTTGACTGACCAACGAAACTGGGAGACAGAGACCGACGAGTGCTGTCAGAGAAATTCAGAAGAACCGCTCTCAACCGATTGCCCTCATCTGCGAGGAGGTTCAACAGGCATCCGGGAGTATTGTTTCAAGTATATACTATCCCATCAATACCCCACAATACCATTCGTAAAAAAGCGCATCAGCTGGCTTTTTGAGGTCATGCTGCTGATCATAAACCTTTGATCACAATGTCCAACCACGCTGATCGGTTATTGTAGTGCAATGCGTATAGAAATTGGACCGTAGATCAGTGGAAACGGGTTCCTTGGAGCAACGAATCAAGGTTCACCCTTTACTGTTCGGATGGCAAGGTCTGGGTCTTTCGTCTGCATGGAGAACTTCTCCTGACAGAATGCATTGTGCCAACAACCAAGTTCGGCGGAGGTGGAATTATGGTCTGCGGGTGTTTCTCCTGGTATGGTCTGGGACTCCATTTATGGTTAACTCAACGCCGATGCTACTGCATTATTTTGGATGACAATATGTTTCCTACGTTGTGGAAGTTTTATGGGTTGGACCCTTGTTACTTTCAGGACGACAATGCCAGTTGTTATATTTCGAGGTTAAACAAGGCTTGGTATGTTGCCAATGAAGTTCATCGAATGGACTGGCCTATCCAGTGCCCAGACCTGAATCCTATCGAAATCCTCTGGGACAAGTTGGATCGCGGAATTAAGGGTTGCACTACCCGTCTAAAATTGGTGAAGGAACTTGTATGCCTACTCCAATCCGAGTGGAAGATAATATTGCTAGCTGTAATATAAAGAAAGACTTGTGAAAAGTATGCTTTAATCGTTTCTCGTGAAGGCTCTACCAACTGTTGATTTTGAATAAAAAGTTAGTTTTTCTTTAATGTAAATGGTATTCATCTGTGAATAAATCATTACATTTTATTTCAAAATAATTTTTTGACTAGTCTAAATATTGTACTAATTTTCACTTAAAAGACAAATCTTAAAGTTATTCATAAGATTTACACCTTATAAATATCATACTTTATAGAAGGAATTTTTATTACAATGAAAAATCTGAGGTTATTTCATTTGAAGTATTTTGTTCTAAACATAAATAAAACTGTTACTTAATATTTTCTTATAAGTTAAAAACTATTATTTTGACTGAAAATAGATCCTTTTAGCGAACAAGCTTTCTTATAAGTATGTGCATTAAAATCCTCTATTCTAAGAATTTATATTAAATGGAAAATATACCTGTATATATAAAAACAAAAACGTGGAAATTATATCATTGCATTCGTATTACGTTTCTTTTAATCAATAAAATTTGCTTTAATTTAAGTAATATCCAAAACAAGATACTGAAGAACTCGAAAAGCAAATATGCAGTATTTTCCTAATATTATTTCATATTAATTTTTGATATCTCCAAAATATTTCTTCTCTTTCTCTATGACCAAAATAAATTTGCAGTCACTTTCTAATCACAAAGTCAAGTCAACTATTTTTCAGAAAAAATTCTGTACTCAAACTCAATTAAATTAGTCCCTTAAACACATTAAGCAAACAGAAAGTTTCATAAAAAATATTATACAAACATCTTTAAATTTCATAAACTTTGCATTAAAATAAGTTAATTTATTCGCAATGCTAACAAATAATAGATTAAAAGTCCACCGCGCATTTCATCCTGTTATGTACTTAAAAAATACTAACTAAATGATAAAAAGAAAAAAAAATATTATGAAACTGTTGCCTAGTCAACACAGGAAATTAAATATTGGTACATTAAATTAATAATTTTCTCACTAATCTTTTTGTTTAATATCAGGAAATTAATTTTGAAATGTATTTAATAAAAATAATTATATTTCGATAAAAAAAAATACTTTCAACACATAAATTAAATGTAGCTCAAAACTTTTACTCCACATCAATCTTGTGTTAAATTTAATATTTATAGAGTATAACATATATTATCTAAAGTGAATGATGCCAAAATTACATTAATGCAACATTATAGACTTTATTTATAAAAAGGAAACTTAGCATTTAACTTTTATGCTGTTTACTTTTTATAAATATAGTCTATTATGTTGCATTAATGTTTTTATAAATATAGTCTATAGTTTTGCCTGAAAATGTAAAGTTAAAGTAACACAAAATATACAATCATCACGCAATTTTTGTAAGGGCATTTATGTTTTACAGTAACGAATATTAATAGCATAAAAAAATTTGATTTCATGTTTGCTTCAAGTAACTTTCCCCATTCTTGCAACAATATTATTCGCAATTCCTATACAAAAATCTAAATATAAAATAATGCCATCCATAAAAAAATTATTAAAAATAACATAAATACAATAGAAACCAATTAAAAATCTATTTATTATCATTAAATAAGTGTGATATTTTCAGTCAATCACATCAGACATAATAACATCTGTTTTTGAAAAACCACAAGATGTAGAAGCACTATTAATTCATTAGGAGAATATGATTGTTGACTTAAAAGATATGCAAACATGTTTTCTAGCTATGTATGCTTATTTATTTGAAAGTTGCATTTGAAGTTTTGGATAATGATCCAAATTAAAAATATATAATTAGATTTCTCATAAATTTGAGTTGGTAAGCAGGCTAGTTATTATCTTGCTTCTAAAAATCAATTTTCAGTTAAATATGAAAAAGAAAATAAAAATGACGAGAAGATATTTCTTCCTAAAGTATACCTACATTATGTTCGAAACTAAGCCCTTTGTGTTGAATTCATTTATAGTTTTAATATTATTGGAAATTACTTCCAATAGAAAGACTTCTTTCTCATCAGAAAAGGCTCATGATGTATAATGCATAATGTAGTTTAGATATAACGGTTGTCATAATTTATAAATTTGAAATAATTTCCGGATGGCGTCATCAGCATTTTTTGTCATCACGGCATATATCGCAATAAATTGCTCGCCAAAAAACCATTTTATTTTATATAAAATTTATTTTATTTGAAAATTCTTTCAATATTTTAGCAGTTTCAAAACTAATTCTTTTCTTTTTTTTGTAAATTTTAAACACATATTCAGAGTAGATTTTGAATATCTCTCCCTTTCGATTAATTCCTTTAAACAAATAATGTGTCGTACTATTTTGCTCATTGGTTCGTCATGATAGATTGGGACTTGAATCACGATTTCTTTAGTTAATTTGTAAAAAGATTTTCAATATCTTATTTCCGCCTCTGAAAATATTGGAAGACATGTAAATTTTTTTTTTAGTTTATGAGATATCTGATTTTTCAACATATTTTTCCAGTTTTGTTATATACAGATCTTAATAAATACTTTTCCCATACTGGATTGTATTTCCTGCCGTCTTATGTACTGTCAGAAAAGACTTAGTAAAAACTTGTCTTTAATTGCTTACTTCATTAAAGGAGTAACTTTATATTTTTTCACACTCTAAAATCTAATTAAGTGAGTTCTTTTGGAAATCTGAACAGCTTAATTGAAAATGTTTTTAGAGATTTTTCTTACAGTAAAATTTTAGACAACTAACTAATAATGTTGCTATTTCCAAGTTTCTGAAAAATTCAAATTAGTTATTGTATTTTCTCAAATTCTGAGTTAATTTATCCTTATCAACACAATTTATTCTTCAAATGTCATTTTCGCAAGGACGGAAATCATTTAATCTATGGCTCTGGAGTCAAAATAGTGCCCTGAATAACTGTTAAACTCAAAATAAAATGAATTACACATATGACTATTGTATACATTTTTAGTTTATCGATGAAATAAAAAAACATATTTTTAATTCAGTTATTTAAGTTTAGAGTAAAGATAGGAATCAAAATTAATTTAACAGACGAGAATTGGTAATTATGGAAATGGTAAATCACACGAGAACTGGTAATTACGGCACTTGAATGAGGCATGGAATTTGTTTTTATTTGTTGTACAATAGAACTTTCAGGTGAACAAAAAGAGTTTTAAATTTACAGGTTTTAATTTTATCTTATTAATTAGTATAATATATTATTAAAAATATATTTTGTAAAATTAAAATCAAACAATTGATTCTTTGAAAATAAATATGTGTGAAACTTTTTACCTTATTAAAGATATATAATATTTAAAATGTATTCAAGTGCCACTTCTTCATAAACTAACCTGAAGTATATTAAAAATCACATTCGGCTATAGAACAAGAATTTTCGGTCTTCAACAATATATTTTTGAAGAGTTAGATCATCAAAATTATATTCGTGACTATAGTATAAAATATTATTTGTATGCTACTCTCCAAATAAAGTAAAATTTAGACGTGACACCTAGTGCAAGACGATACAATTATGCTAGACACTTATATTCACTTGTTAAATGCATTGTTTTTTTTCGTAGAGAGGGTTCGATGTATATTTTTCAAAAGATAAACTTACGAAATACGATGCCGAGTAATGGAAAGCCTAACAGAGTCAAGCCGTTGTATTTTTTGTCAACAATTGCATAAAATTGGTTTTCAGGAAGAGTTTCCACAAACAGTAAGCCAGCACAGCTGTACAAGTGTGTAGGTGAATACCGAATAGCATGTGGGGTTACCGTGAACAAAATTGTAATATTTGGGGCTGATTTTTAACCTAGGACGATCCACTTTGAAGAGCACAATTCTACCACTTAGTCAGAGTAAACTTTACTTTTAAAATTCATTTCTCTATTTTTGCTGCTAGTGATGATGTTGACTTCTTAAGAGCTTTGATTGCGAAAAAATGGTAGGCGATCAACAGACATTATTTGGTCTCTTTCGTTAGACATTTTCTTTCATTTGTTTGATTTCATTGATTCTAATTGCCTAAGCATAACACACATCTTATTATGTTTTAAATCTCATCATTGATTAAAAAAATTTTATTTTTTAACATTGCTAAAAAAGCATTATTTTTAAGTATCATATTCTTCAAATCATATCATATGAAACAATGATTGTGACATGATCTGTGGTTTATAGCATTTTTATAGTTTGAATATTTTTGCTTTTTATTATTTAGTTCCTGACGCTTTGCTTTCCTAAAAGAAACAGTAAAGTTCTTAATAATTTTAGCTTTAGCTGCTTAACATAGTAAATAATTATGATCAGCTAACATTAGAAATGTCTTAAATAAAACTACTTAAAATGTTTGAATGTAATTCTTTTGAAAAGTTTATTATCCTTAACTCTTTTGATTAATTTAAATTATATTTTATGTCATATTTAATGGGTAGCATATCATTATTTGTTTGTCTAATTTAAGCTATTTGCAAGCAATTTCTTTTATTTGTTATTTTATTACAACATTAATTCATTGAACTCTCGAATAGAAGCGGGAAAAATGAGTTTAATAAGATAACAAAATGGAGCATAAATTAATTTAAGTAATAAATTATTAAAAACCATTAAATCCCTAGTATAATAAGTGATCATAATTTAATGTATCCCAAAAGTTAGTTTTTTCAAATATTATATTTTTCTTCCAGTATCAGTTTCCTAGTATTATTATATATTTATCAATCAAACTATATCAATTCTAGAGATATTTCAGATTACAAAAATTAATTTTTGATATGGTGACTATAAAATATGTATTTTTGAATAAAAAATAAGTCTTATATAAAATGTTGACAGATAAAATATTTATTGAACTTTTATTCTTTTAAAATTTAGTATTGGAAAATTTGAAAGTCAAAAGAGAAAGGCTCTTGCGTAGAAACTACTCTGAATTTTACACTAGAGTCTAGAATATATTGCATATTTATTGTAAAATGAAGACTGAAAATCTTTAGAATTTACAATTTAAGTGATATTAGGAATAATAGATATTTATTGAAAATGCTAATTCAGTGGGTAAGAGTTTCTTAAATTATTTTTTACTGAGATACATAAAATTAAAATGATGTCTTCATTCATTTGCAAACTTCAAAAAGCTTCCTGTAGACCTTCATTTTTAAAGGAAATATTACAGACCATTAAATCTAGTTTAATAAAAACAAAAACAGCGACATAGGGTAGTTCAAAATCATTTTTTGCCTTAGAATTTGAAGACTGTTTTTTATTTGTTATAAGCTACTTTTTAAATTTTATCAAAGTTGTTTTGATCAAACTTATGCGATTTTCATGAATGGTTTACAATTAAATAACAGTTATTTTTAATCAAAAAAGTTTTGATGATAGTGTTTCAATTCTAGAAATAGACGACTAATTGATTTTATTTACTAATTATTTTTTACAAACTTAGTGCCAAAAAGCTATATTTTCTTTAAATTTTAATCTAATAAAGTACACCAAATTTGTTAGATACCAATTTTTTCTAGATTTTATAGTTTTGTCAGATATTGAGTACCTATCTTTTTTCCAAATTTCGGTTCAAATTATTCAACACAGCTCATGTTACTGAATGCTGAAAAATGTTTCTGTTATAAAGCTTTTTTCTCATAACTATCAGAATATCCACACTGTCCTAAAACCTACAGTATAATACACAATAATTCATTTTTATTAAATGAAATTTCATGAATATATTTCAGCTTTTGAATGCTTTTATGGATAAAAGAAATTGCAGACAAAAATATGAATTACTTTGTAATCCCAAATGCTTGAAGAAGTGTTTTTAAGCACGTTTCATGGAGAGTGCCGTAAATATTCACCATATTTTACATATTGATTCACACTATTCTGAAAAGAAGTTCGAAGAATAACTTTTCTTAAAGAGATTTTTCTAGTCTATCTATATAATTGTATATAGTTTATTATTTTGTTCTAATGATTTATCTGTATTTTGTATTTGCATTTTTATGTATCAAGCACAATTCTAAATGCTTTTTAAGCAATATAATCATAAGGTTGTATCATTACTACATTCAGATATTATTAATGAGTTAAATACATATTTAGAACTAAACAAATTTTTAAAAATCTTATAAAAATATTAAAATAGACTTAAATAAAATTTATATACCAATTTGAATATACAAATAACACAAATTATAACTCACTTATTGTAAAACAGATTAATGTATTACAAAAATTTGTCACTTAATGTTAATTTCGAGTAAGCACGTGCAACAAAAATAACATTCGGTAATTTTGATTTTAGTTCGTTTTTCTTTAGTCCCTGTAACACGTGATCTAGATGACCATCATTAATTAGATTTTACTATTAGTGCTTTATTTCCTGTTATTTAAATTATTTTAAAATTGTTCGTCTTATTATGTAATCAGTTCATTTTATTTACTTTGAAATTTCTGATATTAGCTAACCTTTGTTAAGCCTGATGCTAAGTAGATATTGCTAGATAAATCTACATTTTGCAAGTAACAATCTAACACATATGCTTCTCTATTATAATTGATTCTTAGTTCAACAGTTCATATGTTCAATTAGCATCCAGGAGGGGAATGTTTTTGGTGGCTAAGGAGATACTGTTGGAATCATCTTTCGTGAGAAAAAGGGATCGTAAAGTGACAAATGAACCAAGGGTATCACCACGAGCTGTTCGGTGTTACACTTGGAATTTGTTACAAATGTATGGAGTGTATTTTATTTCTTTAAATTATATTTAAAAAGAAAGAACTTTATTACAAAAAACTTCTTTGTAGTTAACTGAAGCACACTTTTCAGCTTGCTTAAAAATGTCCTGATTAAAAGAAACATTGAATCAAACATTTATCCTTGAAAATTTATAGTGATGAATTTTCATTTTAAGGTGGTATTTTGCAAATAAGTGTACCAGAAAGTAATCTTCGAACAATTTATGTTTCATTCTATTCAGAATATCAATGACTGTTGAGAAGGTTTCAACAGGAAAGCAGAATCTCAATTCAAGCTTCGTTAAATCTAAATTCAACTTCGTCATAGGACTTCCTTTATAGTTTTTTTTTTCTCAAAATGAACAACCTATTGTTACTATTTGTGTTTTGTTTGTAATTTTATTTAATTTAGGAGTTGACGCAAAATGTCACTTTAGAATTTTGAATATTTATTTCATTCCTATTGTTTTAAATTTTTTATGTTGATAACATAAATAACTATAAAAAATTATGAGCTTCATTTT
Organism: Latrodectus geometricus; assembly: GCA_026290005.1. Lineage (NCBI taxonomy): Eukaryota > Metazoa > Arthropoda > Arachnida > Araneae > Theridiidae > Latrodectus > Latrodectus geometricus. The sequence goes on from JAPDSC010127646.1 coordinate 345,240, forward strand.
TTTCCTTGTTACTAATTAATTGAAAGCTTGTTTAATATGAATGATAAAAGTTTCATTTGTTTGAGAAATAATTTTGTGTGTTAATTTATTATTATTTCAAAATTAAAAATTCTCAGCAAATTTGGCTTTAATTTATTGTTACCTATATTGTGGGTGAATAGTTCATAAAATCTACTACTCCTACCAAAGCATGCATCAACGTACTAAAAGTATATTCATTTAATTTAATTCAATTAATATTAATAATGTGCTAGCAGCTAAATGTTTATCAGCATTACTTGCTTTTAAATAAGTCTTAGTTTACTAAATATTATTATTTTTTACATTTGATTATTTCAAACTATCGCTTTTTAATAATCCTTTCTTATGAGTCTGCTTTGTGCTTATTATAAGAGAAAATCAAACTTAACTCAGTGACATCAACATGTCTCTATTTCATTTTCAATCTCACATACTTCTATGTAAGTTCTAGGATTTCCTTCTTCGTTCCAATCAATAGCACGATTGATAAAGAAATTTAAATTTTTTTAATTCGGTTTCTTCGTTCCAAAATAAGGAAATTTCAGCTTTGTCCAGAAGAAATTCTGAGACTTTGAAGATTGACGAACTGTGACAATAGAATGTCGAAGCTCTGATTTTTGGTGTTCCCTTTAGACTGCAAAAGTTCACAATGGTAAACAGTTCGCTGTTCTTCTTTTCCCCTTACAGAAGATTTCTTTTCAGAAAGCTTTCGATATTCTTAGAAAGTGCATTGAGAGTCTAGTTTTACTATATCGAACAAGAATTGTTTTCTTCAACTATTATAATTGGTGCTCTTCATTTTTTTGCTACTAAAATTATTTTTGTTTTCTAAATTTGGAGAAGGATATTTTCCTCATATGAAACAGCGTATTAAAAGTTTACATTATATATTACATAAAGCTTCTTTCAATTTTTTTCTTTTTTTATATCTGTGGTTTTGAAGTTCATTTGCTGTTAAGTATTCTTTTTGCTATTTGGACTTGTTAACAAATTTTTTCAGAAACATAATTCATCTATCTGGAAATCATAAATATAATTGAAGCATTTCAATCAAATTTGAAATCTTATATATACCTTATTAATGAATATTTTAAGTACTTTTAAATTCTGAATGCTTTACATATTGTAGGCAAGCTAAATCTTATATTTAAAGCATAGTTCATTGATTTAAAGGATGTATAGTCTATGTTTTTGCCTTGTGAGCTTAGTATAAATGATTTCAATTATAGAAAGGTAATTTTATATTTAAAGTTTCCTATTTTTATGGTAAGCTAATTCATTTTGAAGCGAGAAATGCACAAGAATGAGGTCTAAGCGTTACTTTTAAGGTTAAAATTGTTTTCATTTACTTTATACATGAAAAGTTATTTTTATCGTGCTTTTGGTACGATTATTAATAGTTCCGTTGTTAATATTGAACAATCGAGGATCATTCTAGTTTAGAATCATTGTTTCTTAAATTGCTGGTGAATTCGTTGGATAATGATTTCTTAACATTTAATCAGTTTGAGGTTGAAATTGAATGTGGTAAATTAGATGTCAATTTATATATAAAAAAAATAAATAAAAAAAAAATAAAAAAGCATTGCTTACAACTATTTTTCTTTTAACTTGTAATTCGTACTATTGTGTAATTCGTAAATACAAAACATAAAATGAATGTTTTATGAGCATTTTACCTTTGCCTTTCTCTAGTACTTCAGAGAATTCAATAAAAAATTAATAAATAAATAAGCAAATTCAAATGCAAGTTTTTCTGTAGAAACTTGTTAAAATGTAACTAAGAAATTCTACAAATATGTGAAGATCAAATTAAAAAAAGAAGTTGAAAGCATATTTTCGAATATGAGAAGGCTACGTTTTAATATAATTATTTTTATATTATTAATGACGATCTTTTTTGTTTCAATTTCAGTGTTTTGTTATCTAATACAAATTCGTAGAAAAAATCAGGAGGGCACAAAAAGTTCAAAACGTCTTTTACGTGGCAGGTATGTATGAATATAAATTTGAATGCTTGTATAGTAAAGTGCAATACAGGAAAAATACTTGTGAACTTTAAACTTTTGGACGGATATAAAAAGAATGGAACAAAAGAATCAGGATAAAAAATTGGTCCCATTTAAAGATAAAATAGTTTCGTTAAAAATTATACATTATATTCAATATGATGTTTTTTCTTACTAAACTGGTAACTGAATGGTTAGAGCTCTGGTCATCAGCTCAACAGTTCATTTGATTACCATCTAGTCACAGATGTAATGATTTGGAGACCACTTCAAGTTGTTTCTCACTAAACTTCTTAACAGTACCACTTAACAGTCATTTTTTTCTGAGGAGGGATAATTAGACTAGGAACTGTAATTTAAAGTGAACTCAGAACCACTACAAACAGCTATACCCAAGGAGGATTCGAACTCAAAAACAGCCGAATCGAAGGTCAGAGTGATAACCATCAGTTACCTGTATGGTAAGCCAGCGTGGGCAAACAGTGGATGCATAGCATTAAATTAACCAAATAAATGTCTTTTCTCCTCGAATAACTGAAACCATTAAACACCGGTTTTGCATAGGTGTGATAAAGTATCGATGCGATCTTAGATAATACTGTTCCTCACCTGAAGAAAATCCACCTCTAAGTTCTGGACAGTAGAAGGAAACCTTGGTATCAAAGAAACGCATTTTAACTGATTGTTCATGATATGTTCTTTTGGACGAATTATTCAACAACATTTAACTCCATCCTATTTGCACCAGTCTCGGTGTTCAGCCACCCACATCCTTCAATCTGCTGGATGTTTTGAAGTTAGAAGAATATACATCATTAATCCACGTGCATTAAGAGATTAAAATAAAGTCTATTACGAAAAATTTGACTTGAGGCTATCCAGTCGTCAAAAATAAAATAATATAAAACTACCTTCACGGTTCAGTAGCATTATCTATTTCGTCTTGACTAAATGGAAAACAAGACATATAAATCATCATTTATTAAAATAGCGCTTGAAAGACCAGGTCGATGTCTAACATTTTCTGGTTCTTGGATTCAATTCCAGGATTTTGAAATAATTTCTTTTGTTACTCCAGCATCATTTTGTTAAACTGTTAAACTAGCAGTTACTTTCTTGCTTAATTTCACTAGACTCACGTCTCGCAATAAAATAGCAAGCTATGAATTTAGTTAAAACACATTGCCTTTTTTTGTTATACTTTTCAAAACAAATTATGAACGATTTTATTTTACAAATAAGGCAATAAAAACAAGCTTCTATGAAATTACGAAATACTTCAATTTTATTTCTCATTTTTCGACGTTGAATTGAAATTAAAATTTTCTTTTTATGTTGATTCATACGCCTTAAACAATGGGTATTTTATTTGATGTTATTAATGTAATTATTTGCTTAATTTCATAAAACCATATGTATACTTGAATTTTTTTGAATATTTGACAGTATCACCATTTATGATTTATATTTATGCATAATATTAGTCAGAATTTTTTTTTTTATTTATTAAGTCATTATTAAGTCAAACAATTTTGAGATTTCTCTAAAATAGCGATTGCATCATCTAAACAAGCAAAGCAATTAAATAAATTCTTTAAAAGCACATTTTTATCATTTCATTTTAAATATTCTATATTCTGATTTTCTATAAAATGTTTTTGCATTTGACATTGAAAAGTTATTTGCTTATTTATTAACAGAGTTTTGTTTCTTCTTCGAAACCAGGAGATATTCACAGTTATTGAATGTTAGCATTACTTAGTTTAAAATATAATATACCTTTATTTGAACTGTCACCCATCTTCATTATGACAAACTCTGAGTAGAAGAGATAAAAAAGAAGAAAAACATTTCCTTCTTTTATGTGAGTATAATAACATAGTTACCAACTGTGAAAAAGTTCTGCAGCATTTGGTGGTAATTACATCAGAAAACACGCTTCAAGCAGGAAAAACTTGTTTGAAAAGTCTCTGAAATTGTTTAAATATTATATATATAATATATATATATGTGTGTGTGTGTGTGTTCATTCTAAGCAGAGGATACGTATCTTTTGTGCCTTTTTCATTACCCTATATTCGTAATTATATTTAAGTCTATAGTTTGAAACTTAGGAAAATCATGTTAATCTAATTCTGCGAATTTTTTTGCCAAGGATTGAATATAGGGAATTTATTTAAGTGCTTGTTAAAATAAAAGACTGCCCATCTTCAAACTAGTCTTTGATGGTATTTATATAAAAACATCAAATACCTCTTCGGAAAATGTATTCTCATTTATCAATATATTGCTTTTCATTTTATTGATTGAATTAAAATCTATTTTTTATAATCAACTTGTAGTAATTTTAGAACTTAATGAACATACATTCCTGAGCTTCTGCATAAATTTGTCCGAAAAACACAAAAAATTTTATTTACATTAAAATATGTAATGAAAAAAGAATAAAAAATTATAAGCATATTCTAATTTACCTTGTTTTTAGGTGAGATAATTTTTTGGGTGTATAATTTTACACTTTAGGAATTTTAAGTCACGGGCAGGCGAAATATCACAGAAATAACATTATTATTTTAATTTTGTGATATTTCGTTATTATATCTTATTTTACAATTCTGGTTGATTAAAATATTTGAATAATATAACGGCAGAAAGTTTTGTAAAAGAACACAATTATATACTGTCTAATTAAAGACTTTATTTCAATAACGTTTTTATGCACATTGTTTCATACAGAATTTCCGTTTCCCGATAAACTTTCCAGATATACAAAAAAGTTTCAAAATTATTTCTTCTCACGCTTTCTCTCACATGTTATAGTCCTTTTCCAATGATTTTTCAACCTATGAATAAAATGAATCAATATGTTTTGTCTTTAAGCTTCCTCTTTCATAAAATAGAGTCCAAAGTTGTGTGGTCTCTTCATAAATAGAGAAAATGTAAGCCGGTGGGGAAGGGAGGAAAGAGCGCGCATGCGCTGTCGGCAAGGGGTAATCCGCGTGGAGTGTCCGTGAGTGAGCAGACTCACTTGTCTTCTGTCCGCTAACTCGTCAACATGGCTCACTTCTTCCTCATTCAAGCCCTGTTGATCGTCTTTTTTCAGCAAGTTGCAGCACAAGGTAAATTTATTTTTCCTTAAATAAATTATAGCAATTTTCTTCAATTTTTCTTTGTTGCGTTTAGACAATAATTTCAAGTACATTTTTTTTTAATAAAACTTGTTCAACTTAAAAATATATTTATTTAGAAAATAAAAGTGTTAACATAAAGTTATTGAATTTATTTACTGGTATAAAATTTGTTTATTCATAATACTAAATTACTTTTAATTTTTTTCTCTACTTCCGAATATTTTCGCAACATTTAAAACAACTACTGCAAAGCTTGAAATTTTAAAATAACTGCTAATAAGTCACGTTTTCTCATTGCGATAGCAAATTAAGGCACTAAAATATACATTATTTTATTATTCCTCTTCGTAATAAAAATGCTTAATTTAAATAAAATTACACATTTATAGCAGAATATTCTCTTTTTGAAATTCCCTGAAAATAAACTTGATCTGCTTATATACTGGAATTCTCTAAATAAATTATTTTAGAAAAACTTTTAAGCCTTAATTTATTTCAAGCAAACATGCAGGGTTAGCATTAAAAAAGTCTTTGTAATGTTATAATTTTATTCTGCATGTGATAAAAAATTGTTTTTAAATTATTTGTTGCTTATTTTAGTAAAAATTTTTTAACTTTTCATGTTATAAAATCCGTGTGGAATTTAGTTCTCTTTAAAATATATTTAAGGAAATATAAACAATAATTAAATATGTAATTCTAAATTAAACTCTTAAACGGAAGAATATGAAAATGGAAAGTAATTTTAAGGGAAACCTATTAATTTTTATTTTATTGCATGAATGTCGAAAGAGGTATCTGAAGTTTGCTATGATAATATATATATTGAAATGAAAGCAAATGATGAAATTTCATGCTTAATTCATGCAAATAATTTTTTAAAAAATTCAAAAAATCTTATAAACAATCAAATTAAGTAAAGAGCTGAATAACAAATTCTACATTTATTTCCAAAATGGGAAAAAACATATTTTTTTAAAATTTATTTATGATTTTTGCAAAAGTTATCTTTTTGCAAAAGTTGTCAAAGTATTTTGAAATGCAAGTATTCGATTAAATCTATATTTTTAATTGTAAAAAATTACAAAAAAAACAGCGAAAATATTATTTAAAGGAAATGAACGCCAATAAAAAAAGTATGTGGAAGTTAGTGGATCTGTGTGAAATATAAATACTTTTTTATTTGTTTTTTTATACATTTTTAAATATATATACATATACATATAAAATAAAGAAAAATCATAAAGTTTCAAGCTCAATTCATGTAAATAACATGAAAAAGAAATTTCTGTAAAACTTAGATATAACGAGTTTTACTTGAATAATAATATGAGAATAAAACTTCTTGTGTGTGTAACTTAATTCAAATTACTTAATTCTTTTTGCTTTTATACCACAAATGTCGAAGAAATGTTTTTAACTAAATATTTATATGCAAATACTTAAGAGTACATTTAAAGTTTGGAATATATTTCATAAACTTTGCTAAAATGCATTAAAATGGAACCATTTGATGGAAATTATTTGTTTCACTTTTAGTTGAAAAAAGATAAATCGTATTGCGTATTCAGAGTGAAAAACTTGTTTTAAGGAAAACACGCTCGACTCCTGGTGTCCTCGATCTGAAAAGCTTTCAACTGCCGTTGCATCGAGTAAAAGACCGTCAGGACGGGGTTTTTTTCTGCTTTTGCATAAAACGAAATATTTTATTTTCTCTAGGTCATTAGTGGTGACCAACTGCCGTTTCGAGTTGGCAGGGATCCCACTGACTTTCCTTCGATGAAACACTGGGCTGCTTTTTTCCACCTTAAACAAATGAAAGGATCAAAATTCTTTTTCAATCAGCTGATTTAAGAGAGGATTATTAGAATATTTCACAATCAATTTCGGTATTTGATTAAAAAGCCGAACTAAGTCAAATTCTTCAACAGCCTATCAGTTGATGAGTTTTTATTATCTGAAAATGTAATGGAGTCAAATCGATAACTTTGTATATTATAAATTTTAGTTTTCTTATTATTATTATATTATGCTTCAAAGTTAGGAAGAAAAGTTATTTTCTTTTGGAACAAATTTGAATCTTGCTGAATAATAATATTAATATATTTGAAAACTTTTTTAATATAAAAATATTTCTGCTAGTCAGCAAATGGAAAGACCTTGAACATGAAATGGTTATTTTTCCCAAGAAAAGGTTATCTTTCTCGAGAAATATGATAAAAAATGAAATAAGAAAATGCACAATTTTTAAAATTGAATACGAAGAACATCGGTAACCGTAGAAACGTTTTACACATTTTGATGAAAATCCGAATGTAATTGAAACAGATGTATAAAAATAAATGTTATGTACAGATATAAAAGAGAAATTATTTCTAGATTCCTTTACATGTCAAGTTGGATTTTGGTGGTAACACTTTTCACTTTGCAAATGAAATTGAAGAAAAATACCTACAATTGAAAAACAATTGCATTTTGATTTAAAACAAGCGAGAAAATATTTTTCAATTCTTTGGCTTCATTCCTAAAATTTAAAATTTCACTAAGAGGAAGAAAAATATTAGAAGCCGCATTTTTTTATGTGATGAAATAAATATTGTGAATAAAAAGCCTTATTTGAAAAAGTAAAAATATTGCATCATAAATTTTTAAACAGTAAATAAACTGAATGAAGAAGATTTGACTCAGAAGTAAACGATAAAATTAATTACTCAACTTTTCATAAAATTTCAAATATCATATACTCATATATATAAAACAATATCGTATTTGATGAGAAAATTAAGTTATATTTATTCATATATTGTATATCATCATATCTATATTCACATGCAATTTAATTTCCAAATTGATTAGCGTGCATCCGATTCCCAATAATAAATGCTGCTGGAAATCCATCTATTCGTAAAAGTTACTTTTTACTCACCACGAAGAAAAGTTTAAATTCATTTAATCATACATACAATCTATTTTCGAGTTTTACTTTTGAATTCCTAATACAGATGGATGTTTTTTTTATATAAAATAAAATTAAGCATTGTCAACCAATACTTCGTTTTATTTAAATTTTAAAACCTTCAAAATTTTCTTCGATTAACAATGCACATATTAACTTATTACTATAAAATTCAAAAATGTCGCCTTTATTAAAAAGTTAATGGCTAAAAAGTGTCTATCTGAAATTATTTATGCGAGATCCAAAGAACATATAAAACTGATACGTTGTTTTTATGTATTGAAGCAAATCTATCTAACATTAAATACTACTAACAGGTAAGAACGAGCAATTCTATATATTTAATAGATTAGCTTTTTACTTCACAATTCAGATTTTATGGTATTATAATGCATATATACTGCTCCTATAGAAGAGTGTTGAATATTAAAAAGAAGTCTCATAAATATTTAGAATAAAATTCTCCGTTAGAAGAAGTGGGTATTGAATTTAAATCTTATTCATGCCCGAAATCGTAAGAAGTTTTTGTAAAGCATTATATGTGCACTAATTTAAATGACACTTTTCATGACGTTTTTAACATTAAAAATTATACCATTTATTTTTTTATAATGAACTTGTTTATATGTATAAAATACTTTTTATACTATTTTATTAATTCATATACCTTATATTAATCTTAAACTATTATCAATAATCTGATAGAGAGAAACTATTTAATTTAAAGCAGAAATCATTGAATGCAATGTCACTATGTAAATTAAATATGTGTATTTGTGACTTATTGAACTTGAAATTTTTTATGATTAAAATATGTAGTTAATTTTGGATAATAATTCTTTTTGAATTCGATTATTTGCATATAAATGGAGGAATATTTTCTGTTTGATTTATATATACTGCTAACACTGCAATGCTGTGATACACGTCAATAATTTATGATGATTTCAACTATCATATCATTTAAATTAGTTGCAGTTTACCTAGTTATAACATTGGGAGTAGACAATCTTTGATTTCTATCACATAGCAAAAATTTTTCATTGAAGAGGCAGTGAAAACATAGTGAAATGTTTTCATTGTATGTTAGTGCAAAAACTTATGATTGTAGCAGAGGTAGTCCTACTTTCTATGGACATGCATACCTCAATTTATAATAATCTCATTAGAAACACTGTATATCTTAATTTATACAGCTATTTATAACAAATTAAAAATAACAAAAAATCAGAAGAATTTTGCTAGTAAGTTGAAATTAAGATTAATTTCTTTAAAAAAATAACAATTATTAAAATATAATCATAAAGTGTGCATAGTTTAATAATATTTTCCACAAAATTATTTTTTTCTTCTAAGACCGAATCATATTTTGATAGTTATTTGGATGTTCTGAGAACATTCTATATTATCGCATGCTCTTGTATTTTTGTTAATAATTGAATATATCCATATCCACTGCTTTCACAATATATCAATTTAGTATAACAGGATAATTTAATTTTGCATATTATAGTCACTATAAACTATTTATTAAGTTTATCATGGCAAAATACAAGCGTTCTCTTCATTTTAAAATATATTATTTTTATCATAATTATTAATCAAGTAAATGGCTTTGGCCCAGATTCCTTACTTCCCACCATGAATCGCCCACTAGTATGTGGTAGGAGTTTGGATGAGTTCTTAACTCTAGGTCACTGTATTTTTTATTTATTTTTTTCCTTCATATCGTTGTCTATTTAACGAAAGAAACAAAAATACGGTTATCTGTTCAATGTGAAGCATTTATGATCATGAATACTATTATATACGATGGTTATACGAAATTAATTACTGACTTCATCATAGAGAATTCAATAGCTTAATTTTTACTGAAAGCTCATTAGGAGAAAATATGAAATTATGCTCATGTTTCTATGAATTTATCTACAATATTCCAAACATTGAATTTAATTTAAGTTGAAGGTAATGATTTTTATACATCAGTGAAATAATTTTTGATTCTAACGTAATATTCATGGCTTACAAGAAAACAACCCTTGATAATTGGATGAATGATAATTTTTTGTAATCATTTAACTGATTTGATAATTTAAGAGTATTAGAAATTATTTTTCTAATACTCTTAAATTATCAAATCTTAAAAATCTTTTTGATAAAGATAAACTTGAGAAATATTTCTTAAAAAAGTTAATTTTCATGTTAAAATACATCAAGATTAACTTGCATAATCCAATTGATTAATGAAAACATTTTGGGGAAAAATTGTGCACAGAAGCAGGTATTGTTTCCTTACAATATATTTTTTTTATTTCTTGCAATTAAAGTATGATTTAATTTATTTTATATTTCTCTTGATATTGTAAAAAAAAAAAAAAAAAAAAAAAAAAAACTAGTAATAATATGTAGTATTAAAAAAAATTTACATTATGATAAAGAATAAATAATAATATATATACACTGTTAATGAAATTAAAACCTAAAACTTTGTAATTTTATGTTACTTTTTATTTAAAATGTTCCGTTTTATCTAGCAATCAATAAATGCCATGTTTTCAGTAAAAATACAAGCCAAAATCTTTGCTTTCAAACCTAACATTCCGATTAAAATAATCAATATCTTATTTATTACTTAATTTACTTTATTCTAATGAAGTGAATTCTTATGTTTATAATTAGAGCAGAAAAGTGTGTATCTGAAGTATAAAAAGTAAAGTAAATCAAGAAACTTGGAAAAGATACTTATAGTATTATTATATTTGCTTAACATGTAGAAGAAAGATAAATGTCATGCGGAATGGCTGAAAGAATTGCTTATTAAGAAGGCAGAATGCATAAAAAGCAGTAGTTATGTAGAAAGTATTTTCTGTATCTTGGACATACTTGCATGACTTAATTTGATTGCAATAGAGATACTATTAGGAATGTTGATTGGTAGTTAATTTGAACTATTGAGACGACTTCAATAAGAGCTAATTTAATGAACAAGCATATTGGAGGCATCATGCAATGTTGTTCTATCATCATCTGTTCTATGTCACGCTGTTCTATGTAAAATAAGATATTCACTAATGATAATATTTACTAACGGAAAATAAGTGGTTAATAATTTCAAGATTTATTGGAAAAATTTTATAAATAATTAACAAGATACTTGTTATTTTGAATTTAATATATACTTGCAAAATTTAAATACTAAAATTCAAATTTTTAAGCTTTTCATTCAAACTTTTACTTAAAAAATTATGTTAAACTCTGATATCAGTCATAATGACAATTATTATGGTCTGATTATTATTATTTTGATATTCATTATATAGTGATCACTGTATTTACATTAGTAATTGTAATAAATAAAATATACCTCACTTTTCAAGATGACATATTGCTACTGTCATAAAATACAGTTTAAATTATGAATAACATGATATAAGAGAAATTACTATTTCCGAGTTCAAAAATACACTCGAATTTTATTTATTTCTATGTTTTACATTTTCAAACTGTAGTTTAGTCAATTTGTAATATTCGTATTTCCAGTTGCTTTTTTCCTATTTTTCAAAACAATTTCTAGTTTAACGACTTTGTTTTCTGTTCGCTTCAGGAGAAAGAAAGCGAGCGAATAAATATTTTCCTTTTCTTTTGTACACAGTAGTTTTTGTGTGTGTGATACGGATTTTACTTTTTAATTCTATTTGGATATGCTGTTCATTTCTCATTTCCGAGGAACCTGTGAAGAGGCCGAGAAATTCGTTTTCGATTTTCGTAAATAAGAAAAGGGGAAAAATTATCAGGTTACATTCGATTCTCTTGGGCAGCAGAGAAATGAAAGTAGAAATATATATTTCAAAAACTTCCACCCTTTCCTCGTCCATTACACTTGAGGCATCATTTCTCCCAAGGGCTAGAATCATTTCTCATCCAATCATCATCATTGTCGATGATGTTGGGGAAGAAAAGAGGAGGCGAACAGATAGAAACAAAAAAAAAAGTGTTTGCTGTCAGCTGCACTATTGACAACTTCATTCCCACATGATACTCGACCATTGCATTTACAACGAACTTTTGGAAGTTTTCAGTAAACTAATGAAATATTTTGCAGTATTGAATAGAAATCTAATATATAAATTTAAGTGAAAAATTCTGATTTTAAATGATTCTTTCTTTTGAATAACAAGTGTTGGAGCTAAAATAACATTACTTGAAGGCCATATTCGAGCACAGAGTAACAGATCAACGTAATTGTGTGTAGCTCTTTTATCCACTCTGGTTTTCTGAATCCGGGTATTTTTTATAATATCTCGTTTTGAAGCCCTTTATGGACATATATTATTTATTGTGAGAAGCGTCTAAAAATCTTCGCATTTCTTCTCTTGTTATTCAATAGTGAGGAGAATCGATATTCTAACCGTTTCCTCTAGATAAACGGAAAGTTCATTATTAGATGATTGTTTATTACTCAACGGTCATTTTTTGCACATGAGAGCTAATTAGACAGGAACAACCAGTTTAAAGTGAATTCTGAACCACTACAGTCATCTATACCCAAAGTGGGATTTGTACCCATGAAATGTTGAATCAAAAGCCAATCCATTAACCGAATGGCTGCCAGCTCGGTCATTTCCAAATGAAGATAACATTTACACTTTACTTAAAAATCTATATAAGTTCCTGCATACCAAATTATTACCCGAGACAGATACTAATGTATTTGCAGCACTTTCTATATATCAGCTCCTTCATTCTAAAGACATTTTTTGTTTTTCACTAAAAATGTTTCTGAAAAGTAGATCAACCATACATACATATCACAAGATAGGAAAGTCAAGAAATCATTTTTAAATGTTTATGTATGCGATCGTTCTTAATCATAATAATCATCTTAAATAGTTGGTTAATGTGAATTAAAAAAATCATGAATTGTTTTTGGATTTTTTTTAAATTCATATTTTCATTTTTCCTAATTTATAAATTCATTTTTTATCATCATAATTTATCTATTAATCTTTTACATACTTCATTAAATCCAATTTATGAGTCACAGTTTTCAGTTAAGTAGGAAAATGTCTCTTATTTATGTATAAGAATCCATAAAGGTAATGAGGGCTTATAAAGGTAAAGCCTGAGTGTTGATAAGAATAAGTTCATTCAGTTTATGGAAATAATTAATCGCTTGTTATTCAGTGGTTAAAAATAACCCACTGTTTTATCAATATTAATTAAGCTGACTGTAGTTCAATGATTAGACAGAGACTGGAGTAAGGGATCTAAAGTTTAGAGGTTTGAGAAATAATAAACCATGGGCATTTCAATATAGAAACTACAAGGGCTTACATTTTTGCACAGTATCAATGAAAGAACCTTTTTGAAAGCGTAAGCAGTGACTGTGGGTAATTGCTATACAATAACTTTACTTGGCCTTAAAATGCTTTTGCGTGACTATTTGTGCGGATATGTCGCAAGTTGTTTTCGCTTAGTGGCCTGACGCGTATTCAATTTCTACCCAAGTCTGTTTCAAATGCTCTTAGCTTCATTTCAGTAATCACTGAAAGGGGAACAAAAATTGAGAGTACTGATAAGTAATATTCTGTATTATTTATTATCATTTTAGTATTCCCTCATAAATTTGGAGACTTTTAACGGAAACTCATATTAGAATCATTGAATAATTAGAGGCAGTAAAACAACTCTTTACCGAAACAAGTTTTAAAAGATGATATTATAACAATTTCCCACATTCTTAAAAATGTATCACTGAATCATCCATTTAAAATTTTTTGTGTATTTCATAGATTTTAGCATGGAATCTTGAAGGTAAATAAATCACTCAATCCAACTTATAATTTTTTTCTTCAAATTTGAATTTGTTTCATATTATATTATTTTAACAAAGGATATTTATTTTTCAGTAAAATCTACAAAATTACTGTATGTTATATTTCAATGAAAATTAATAGGAATGTATTTGCAATTAAATAAAAATGAAATGGTTATCAAATTATGAAAAGATTAAAGCAAACCCTGGCAAATAAAAATGCTTAAATTCATTGATTAGATCATTTATGAAAGGGAGATTACCAGAAATGTAAATGAGGAGAAGAATATAAACGTTGTGTATAAATCTCAGTGCTTTGGTATTGCCAATGTGCAGTGGACAGACTAAATGTGTTTTATTGCTTGCTGGGTGGACTTTCTATTTGCAATTGGCCTTATTCACTTCTGAAGGAGAAATCCTAGAAAACTCCCCAGCACCAACTTTGACGGATGTGTATGCCATCTATTTATAACCATTTTTTTACTCCCTAGTAATATTGCACAGAAACAACTTTAAAAAATACCCGTTTGGGAAGAGTGCCGATTTCTTATCTAAAAATAGAATGAATATAATATTATATACTAAAATGAAATTAGACGTATTTATCCCTATTAACACTAATAAAATTAAATATAGAAATGCATAAGATATATTGGAAAAATACCAACTTTACAGAATTTAGTATTTTACTAAAAATAGTGTTTTAGGTGGCGTTGGAGTTTGCCGCATTCTTTTCGGTCTATTGTGCCCAGCAAAAAATGAAAGTGATGGATACTACTTGCAAGAAAGTTTTCATATCTTAGAAACCATTTTTACTTTTTCATCTACGATATATTGTCGTAAAATACTTTCATAAAAATATTATTTATTTCGGAATTTGTTTAATGTCGCATTTTTCTAGAACTCTCAAATATCTCTCTTAACACAATTAATATTTTAAAAATTATATTTCAAAAACGTATATTGCTTTTTTTTTATATTCCAAAAATGTCATTCCAGGTGATAACTGTATATTTACAAATTTATCTAGATGAAAACTTATCTTTTAATATGAAAGTACCAAGGGATATGAAAACTGCATAATATGTGCATGACATAGTTCCATTAAGTACAAAATATTTTTTCCTATTAGTTTGTTTTAAATTAGCATAAAAAATTATCAGTGTTATTATAAGCAATTTATATTTTATTAAACAAAATAAGTATTGATTAAGTTTGAATAACATTCTCGTTTCTGTACAATATAGACAGCACTGTAGGAATTTTAAAGGAAAGTATATATTACTACGCATACAACAATTAGTTCTAAAGATAATTTACATACTAAATATTATTTAGACATTGTTTGCATTTTATATGTACGAAAATATTTACATACTCACGCATATATATATATATATATATATATATATATATATATA